>PVLD010004653.1:0-122460 GCA_004027595.1 Dinomys branickii
GTTCATGAACTCTCTGCCTACTCCTATGTCTTCAAGATTTTTACCTACTTTGTCTTCCAGTAGGTTTAGAGCTTCTGTTTTAATGTTGAGGTCTATGATCCATTTTGACCTGAGTTTGGTGCATGGTGATAGACTGGGGTCTATTTTCAGTTTTCGGCAAGAGGCAAGCCAGCTTTTCCAGCACCATTTATTAAACAGGCCTTCTTTTTTCCAGTGGGTTTGATGGACTTCAAGAGGCCCCTGTGCTCTATGTGAAGGATTCTTTGGATGCCAATCCAGAAATGCATTAGAAATTAAAAATGAGTTACAATCAAATTAAACTCTGAAATTGGTGAAAAAGAAAAATAATAAAGTCATTTATACCAAACAGAAACTAACAAAACATAAAAAGTAGCCCTACACACCTGTACTTCAAATGTCAAGATAATTGGATTATTTAAATGATTTTCCCCTGGAAATAGCAAAAGAAATATATAATATATATATATATATATATATATATATATATATAAATAATTTGCATTGTTTAAATTGTTGACTTCTAGTTACAACTCTACTTTTGAAGTAGAAGACATACTCACCCCCTATTTTAATACAGCCTTTTAACTCCCTTGATAACTTTTAATTTTTCTTTCTCTGCTTGAATTTACTGCCTTAACTATTTAGCTAGTTGACTCCTAGTTGTTGACACCATGTGCTTTGTAAAGTAATAATTAGGTTGTCAGATCTCACAAATGTTTCACAAAAATACTGAGAATGATAATTTTAGTAAAATTGCTATTTTAAAGCTAGAAATTTATGAGGGTTTAAGCAAAAAAGCGATTAGTACACAGGAAAATTTACTCTAGATTTATATCTTTGACACTGCTTAGAAATATTTGAGGCACCAGGAATAGTGGTTTGAGCTAATTGAAGTATACTCAAAAGGCAAAAAAGCCTACTCATTTTATAATAAAATGTATTTACCCTTAACTCTGATAATTACACTTTTCCTTATTGGTGTACTACAACTTATTGTGTGAAGTGCCACAATAGTCACTTATAGTTCACATTTTTTCACATATTGTCATAAATAAGATTATTTTAATATGTAGACATAGTTCAGTTATCAATAAAATATTCATTACACATATTGAAGAAACCTCATAAACCCTAATGAGTTGATTTTTTCCAGTTAACTTTATTAAACCTAAATATTTTATAAATGTATCATAGATATATCTCATGTTAAATATGTATTTTTAATGATCTATGCCCAAGACAACTACAAGAGTCACTGTTGTGCAAGGTATCTTCAAAAGATGGAGGGAATATTTAATTTTAAAAATTTAATTACATTAAACTACTCATTATTATGAATCTGCCTCAAAATACACTCACTTACTTCAACTTTCTGACATGGCTCTGAGGGGCCGCTTTCATGAGTCTTTTGTTGAGCTGCTATGGCTGCCTCAATGTCCCAAATCAAGGTGGACATTGTCCCTTAATGTCATTTTTACTTTGGGGGAAAGAATAATAAGTAGCTTTGTGCCAGATCCTGCAAATAGCGCAGGTGAAGACACACCATACACTTTTTTGGGAGGTAACACAAGTTACCTTAAACATTTTGCATGGGTTAGGATCTAGATTCAGCCGCTAGAAGATACGAAGGAGGACTTCCACACACATGTGCTTCAGACAGGAGCCAAAACAACAGGTTATGGGTGAAGCAAGGAGGAGGATTTTGAGACAGGTGAATGGTGACAGGTCTTTCACAGTAAGAAAATTTTAAAAATTTAAACATTCGCTAAATTTTTATCTCACACTATATATTGTTTAGTTCTGTGTTTTGTATGTAAAACTAGGACAAGATTGACACTCCCAGGAGTTTGGGAAATTGAGAAGTTCTTATTACAGAAATGATAATATACTAATATAAATTGGATCAAACCTTATGTCAGTAAAATAATTTTTAGGAAAATAAATGTCTCCAGCTCTGTCTGTTTGGTAGTCAGGGTTATAGCTGCCACGAGGAGGGATGTGGAAGGAGTGACCCAGTATAGAGCTAACGGGAAGACCATGGAGACCAAAGGTGCTGGACTTCTGAGAATGTTCTAGGTCTCTTGTACTTGCCGTGATCTTCCATCTGCTTTTATCTCGGGCAGGATTGGAGATGAGGGGTAGAAATGACCTCTGTCAAGAACAGGCCCTGGTGACTATGCAGCCCTGCTCATCACAACTGCTCCACAGGGGACTCTTCTCAGGGAATCCTCTTCAGGATACTAAGCCTCAGGGGACCCTTCTCAGAAAATCCTCCTTCCTCACTATCACCTAGGCCAGGAAAAGATCTGCATCTAGTGAGGGGCCAAAGTCATTGATCTGTGGATGTCCCTGGATCACGGTAGATATGGTCTTCTACTGGTACGTCCACCATATTGGTATGGAGTAAGGATGATAACATTTCTTGGACCCTATCCTGGAATCACCCTGTGGATGTAGGCACCAAGATATTTGTCCATGGGCTGGACTCTGGCATTCAGAAAAAGTGGGTGCCATGGAGGAGGAGGCTCAGCGTGTATGGCCACTGGTGCCTGAGCTGGGTGGGTCTTCTCTCCCCTCAGTGATGACCACAACAACATCTCTGCTTCATGAATGGAATCAACCAAGTCCCCTATGGCCAACCCAAGTTGGACAATGCTTTCAGTACCAACTAGTGCCAGCCCCAGAAGCTCCACCATGGCTCAGGCACCTCATTGCCTGGAACCAGAGCAGGTACCACTGCCACTGCTGCATCACCCTGGTGGCTACCTCTCTGTGGGAAGAGGGCCCAGCTGTACCAGGGTCCAGTGGCTGCTGACATGGGAAAGCAGCGAGGTTGGAGAGGACGAGGCCCACAGCTCCGTGCCATGTGAGAAAGGCCCAGATCACTTCACAGCAGCTCCATGGTCAGAATCGGTCTGAGTGCTCTGACCCCTGCCCGCTCCAAGGAAGAAGGTCCTGGACTCTGCTTTCAGGACCATGTCTCTATAGAGGGTGTGCTGAAGATGCCTGCAAGACAGATCCACCTGCCTTTGGACTCCATCGTTTCGATGGAGAAGTCACTGCCGTAAGGCTAAAACCCCAGGTTCCTCTCCCATATGGGAAGTGCTGGCCTCCCCTGAGAGTACTTCCTCTCTGCACCCCTGGGTCTGGTCCCCATCCCTGGTGCCTTGCCGGACAGGGACCAGTCCTTTCCTAGGCCAGGCTGGGTGGGTCTGGAGAATTGAACAACTGAACTCAGGCCATTGGGGAAGGCCAAGCTTCCTCTTAGGAGATGGGAGAAGATGCCGGTTTTGGACTGAGTTTGTCCTTGCAGGGGAAGGTGTTTGCATTCTGGGTAAGAAACTAGGTGCCCTGCCCTTCTTAACTATTTGTGGATCAAAACATACAATGAAAAGGATTTTAGTGAAGGAAGGTCAACATTAATGAAATTTTTTTAAAAGATGAACTTCTAAAATTGCTAGAATATATAAAATACAATTCATTGCAATAGCCTTATGTCTTGGTTACTTTTATCTTGTTGCTGAGACAAAATACACAATGTCCAAAATGAAGGAAGGAAAGGTTTATTTAGCTCACAGTTTGTGGAGGTTTCATTCATACTTGGCTGGCTCCAAGGCAGAGCGGCACATGGTAGAGGGCAGCAGTTCATAGCAGTGGAAAATAGCAAAAGCAAGAAGAGCAGAAAGGGAGGAGCAGCGGGGAGCAGCCTCTTTCCTTCTGTTACACTGTAGGCAAGGTGTCAGCCCCAGGGCGGGTGTAGCACTCACACCCATAACTCCAACACTGGACCAAGAATCAATCATCAACCCTAGGAGCCTGCTCCATGACTGCATGAGGCTTTCAGGGGAAAATCCAGATATAAGCCATAACACCTTATTCTTCAATTGATTCTTAATATCCAATGTTATCGCATCATTGTTTATTTTTCATCACTAATGATAGTTATGTCACTTTGATTTGACATTTTTTTCTGCAAATTTGATACAAATACAATGTTTGGAGCCTCTTGCTCGCAGAATTCTCCTGGAATATCTCACCACTTGGCCCCTCGAAGGCAGCACTGCTCACATCATCTGTTGCTCTTGACTAATTCTACTGTACTTTATTATAAAAATTCTTATTTGAAATGTATCGTTTATACTTAAAATTTAAGAGAAACATGGGATCATAACTAAGAATATTACAATCTCATTGCACAGAGAATACTACTAATATATAAGTATCAGTTATCGTCCTTTCCAATGCTTCTAGAATATTCTCCACAAATACTGTTTTTCATAATTGCATGATAATTCATTATTAAAGTGTTGTTTCCTATTTTGACCACTATGGTAGTGATTACCCTGAAATATAAATCTTGAACATATTTTTCTTTTTTACCTAAGAGCTCATTCATGGACTCTGATTTATACAGTTGAGCCAGCTCTAAGCTTCTAGATGCATATTTCTGTCTGCTGGAGAATTGACGAAATAGGTCATTTCTTGATGGAGGGGAAGAAAACCATTTATAATAAATGACACTGGGACACTGGTATGTATTTCTTACTGGCTCACAGCCTACTGAAAAGACACACCGTTATCTCAAGGGCCCCTCGGTTTTCCTGATAGTGGAACGCTGTCTAACATGTACCTCATTTTCTTCAAAAACACATTTAAAAAATTTAGCCCACTTCTGATCTGAATATGTGAAGTAGATTAAGCGGTTAGGGAAAGAATTTGACTGCTCTATTGTTCTTAACGGATTTGAAGGACATCGCTGCTTTGCTATGGCACCTGTGCCTGCTGCTTCATGCATTTTATTCCAAGAGAGGCTTTCCTGTACGTTCTATGGGAAAGGGTTCTCCTTCCTCTGGCATTCTACCTGTAGGCTTCTCTATTCTTCAATGTCACCCTATGCAAAGACTGCTCTTTGTTTTCCAATATTTCTTTAAACCTTCATACTTTTGCTATGCTTGTTATTTTTAATGCTTTCAGAGGGTCACTGTTTCACAAACCAACTATATTAATTTCACTGAAAGCGTAAGAAAGAAGAGATGTAGAGATTTGGGTTGAACCTAAAAATTGAAAGAAGAAATCATTACAACTTTCAACTATTTTTAACATTGAATGTATTATTAATTTCAGAATTATTTTATGCTTATTTTTTATATTTGTCATAATTCAATGTACTACTGAAATATACAGTGAGAATCCTAATAAAAAAATTTAGGAGACAGGAATAATAGATGCCATGCTCTCCTTTCCTTAAAAATAAACAGTTTGAAAAATTTTTCACTGAAATAATTAACTAGATGGTGACAAAATGGCAGAAATTCATATAGTAGTTTAAAATATGACTTGAATTTATTAGTAAATAAGTTCTATATGTGTGTTTTGTGCAATCGTCAGTTTTAGAGTTGTCTTACATTTGATTTTATTCTACCATAGATCTGATTATTCAGATCTCTGAATATATTAGCAAAGCATTTAAGTAAAATTAACACTCATTATGATGTGATTTCCTAAATTATCAATTACTGGAAAGTTGAATTTCTCATTTGAATAATTATAATGGTGTAAGAGAGCACAATACTGGACCTCTGAAATTTACTGAGCTTACTTTGGGTCCCAGAATTTCAAATTGTTTTATATAATTTCCCCATACATTGAAAAAGAATAAATGTTGTGCTCTACATCTGTCAACTGATAATTCACCACATCGTTCAATAGTATGTAAATGTATGATTTTCCTTACTTTATTTTATAACCTTTTAAAAATGACATGCTAAAATATGGCATTGTGTTTCAGGATGTATTTATTTCTCTGTTTAGTTTTGGAGACTTTTGCATTATGTATTCTCAACTATTTCAATGTATGTGATGATTATGCCATTCTCCAAAACAGTGAATGAATCTATCTAAAAACTAAATTAGTATGACATGATTTATTTCTCTTGCAAAGGTATCCAGAAATAATAATAAACCTAGACAATTAAAAATAACTTTTGTGATTATGCAAAACCCAATTATAAAACAATGCTTATGATTTTAAACAAGATAGGTCAGTTATAAGTGTCTCTGATTTTCTAAGTTGCTGTTTTTGTGTTATCTATCTATTTCAATATATTTGTGTGTCTTGAACTTTTATCCTAAAAATTCTTGAACTGTAGATGAATCATATTCATTTTAATAAGTTTTTTTATTTTCTTATCTACCTCTACTCATTCAAAAACACCTCCAATTACACTGAAAAATGGAGGCAGATTAAGCAAGAACTCAGACTCGTCGTATGTGCCTATTTGAAATTTATACCCCAGACCAACGTGAAGTCAGTCTATAAATACTGCCAGGTGGCCACAAGCTGTGGATTGGTTTCCTGTTGAGGTCTTAAAACCTTTAATTTTCTGAATTTTGTTTACTAGAATAGGTTGTTGAGATTTATGCAACATTTGCGTTATTCTGTGGTCACACTGTCTGTCATACAGGACATTATCTGAATTTGTGCTGTAAATGAAAATAACTAAATTCCATTTGCTTTATTTAAGCTACATAGCGATGGGGTGGAGGATCATGCCAGCCTGAAAGGACATTTGAACCGTGATCCTGCAGACTGGCTGGTAAGCTCTTTGTCACTGTGAGTAAGTACCTGACAATTACAACTTAACAGTGGAAAAGGTGACTTTGGAGCACGCATTTAGAAGTTTCGGAGCCCTGTCAGTTGGCTTCATTGCTTAGAGTTCTGTGACAAGGGAGAGGCTTTATGACACAAATGTGTGGTGAAGAAACACTGCTTAATTCATACCAGTGAGGAAGAGCTGGAAGAAATAAGGGGCCTGATAGAAAGAGAGGAAGGACAAAATACAGTCCCTAAGTCACCCCGTCACCCCTGCCCTTCAGTGGACCCTACGTAGTAATTCCATCCTCTCCCCATAGTTGGAAAGAAATTATGATTGGGTCAGTGGATTAATCCAGTAATGGAGTTAGAAACTTCATGATTCATACCTCCCAAACATTCATAAGCTGGCAACCAAGTCTTCAGCACAATGAATTTTAGGGGCGTATTTTATCTCAACCGTACCACCTGGGTTCCAGTGCATCTTCCACTACTTACTAGCCTTTTCAAATAGGGCCGTGATCAATTTTCTTCTCTACAAGATGGATTAAAGTATTTATTACCTTAAACTTTTATTATAATATGAAATATAATGTCACATTGTCCAGTTTTATGCTATCAATTGTTTATTATATACCTGACTTTTTATAGGATGTAACACAATAAATTATTTCACCACAGATATAAATCAGTTAAATTAAAATAAATATGATTCATCTGTCTTCCTTATGCTAGAATGTTATATATATATATATATATATATATATATATATATATACTCTTGTTTTTCCCTAAGGTTTTCATAATGTCAGAAATATAAATTCATGTATAAATATACAGCAACACTTTCAACTTTGATATTTGAATAATTAACGAGAATTTGATCAAATTCAAATAGGCTTACCATGCTAATTATGATTTGTAGGAATAAAGAAGTATGGGGCTAAGTGCAATTTTAATACAACTGGAGAAAGTTCCTTTTAGCAGACTTTAAACGGTTTGTGAAAACTGACTGCCAAGATGAGAAAATACCTAATTTCTCAAGGCTTTGTTCATGGGATAAATCCTTGGGATAGCTGTCTTGCCGTCAGAATGTTTTTTTTTTTTTCTACTTTAATTTTAAAATCACATTAAATGTGTTCACTAAGTATCTGAGGACTATCTTTTGTGAACACGAAGGGAAATATATCAATTAGTTTGTCTCATTTGAAGTAAGCGAAAGTGGAAGAAAGTCCTAATTTCTGTAAACCATAGAGTATCCTCACATCACAGCTGCATCCTACCAATGGTTCACTTAAAAGAACCCTAGCCAAATCTGTACTTGCTGGCTATTTAAAACGTATGTAGTGTATGCAAAACATATATTTTAGTCTAATTGTTAAGCCTAGAGATTACTGGCGATTAAAGCATTACTGCAGTCTTCAAATTTACCTATGAAGATTTCATCAATGAAGAATAGTAACAAGTGAAAATAAAGGTCACTTTGCTGAATGTTAACTCTAACATTCAGCAAGACATTCTAATTTCTCTGTGTGCATTACATCATTTGTTATCTATAACTGCATATTAAGACAGGTATCCTTGTTGTTGATTCATTGATGATAAAAATAAGGTAGAAAACAAGTAATTTATCTAAAATCTAAGAATTTTGCAACAACTTCAAAACATCAAACTAGGTGTTCTGACGTTACAAACATTAGGCCTTTCTTAGCTAACAGGAACAGATAATTCTAAAAATTAATTAAAATATTAGACAAAGAGTTTTTCTCATCAAGTTTAGGATAACATTGTGCAGCAATTGCATGCTAGATATTTATTAATTTTCTGGGAAAAGATAGTGAGCCCTGAGTAAAATATTCAATAGGAAGAAATGAATTTCAGGTTTACCTAACATACCTGGACCATGTGATTTGTTCAACTTTATTTATTATTGTTTTTCTTTTTCCTTTTTCATTTTATACAAAAATGGTAAAACAAAATTTGAAAGTTAAAACAAGATGATAAGACAATACCAATAGTTAATATATTGCATATTATTATCTTTAAAATTGTTACTTAGAGCACAAGATTCAGGCATAAAAATTCTCCAAATGATATTAGTGCAAATCTTCCTTTGCTATGAACTAAGAGACACTAACAGTATAACTAACTTGTATTTTTTCTCCCCTTTCCTATTCTTCCCTTCCCCTTTTTCCTATCCTAGTTCCTTTTTCCTTTTTAACAATCTCTTCCTATTTGAAAATATTTATTGTACATTTTATAGACTCTTTCAATTTCTCTCACCAGGGAGACAATACAATGTTCACCCATGTAAGTCTGATTTGTTTCACTAATGAGTATGATCTCCAGTTGCATCCAATTATCTATGACTATCTAGTTTACCCCTTTTATGGCTGAACACTACCCCATTGCATAAATATATCACTTTTTTTATCCATCACTTGGTTGATGGGCATTTGAATTGTCTCCAGGATTTACCTATTACAAATTGTGCTGCTATAAACATGGATGCATATAT
This sequence comes from Dinomys branickii, assembly GCA_004027595.1. Lineage (NCBI taxonomy): Eukaryota > Metazoa > Chordata > Mammalia > Rodentia > Dinomyidae > Dinomys > Dinomys branickii. The sequence goes on from PVLD010004653.1 coordinate 9,132, forward strand.
ATTGCTGTGGTATGATGTTTTTAATTCTTCTAGGAAGATACCTAGAAGGCGAACAGCTAGGTCGAATGAGAACTCTAATACTGTTTTTGAGGACTTTCCACACTGATTTCCATAGTGGTTGCGCCAGTCTGCACTCCCAACAAGCAGAGAAGCTTTCCTTTGCCTCTCCAGCAATTGTTGTAGGTTGATTTCTTGATGATGGTCATTTTTTCTGGAGAGAGATGGAATCTCGGTGTTGTTTTAATTTGCATCTCTCAAATGACCAGTGATGTTGAATATTTTTCACATATTCAGTTGCCGTTATTTATTTCATTTGTATTTCTGCAACTGAGAAGTGTGTATTCACCTCAGATGCCTATTTTTAGTTAGTTCTTTGAATTTGCAGGGAGGGCTAATTTTTTTCAGTACTTTATATGTTCTAGATGAAAGTGCTTTGTCTGAGGGACAGTTGGCTAAATTTTTCTCTGATTTGTGCATTGTCGTTTTACTCTGTTATTGATTTCTTTTGATGGAAAAAAGTTTTTAATAAGATGAGACCCCTGTTGTTTTTTAAAAGTATTTACTGTGCAGTTTGTGCTTTGTTCACGAACAGTCCTCCTCCACCTATGTCTTCAAGATTTCTACATACTTTCTCTTCCAGTAATTTAATATTTCTGTTTTAATGATATTTCCATTTAGATTTTTATAAAGTCTGTTTTGGTAGAGGCAGCAAGTGTGAAAGAATGATACAATGCAGACATTTCTTGACTTAAAGGGACTTTATATCCTGATGAACCTATCAGAAAACTTTGTGTCCAAATGCACTTAAAATACCTAGCCTACTGAAGATCATATCTTAGCAACAAAGTGCACTGAGAAGATCAGCCAGTTTCCCCCTTGATAATGTGGATGACGGGGATACATGAATGCTGGAAGCTGCCCATTACGGAAACAGTATCCTATTGCACATCACCCTGAAAAACATCAAACTGAAAACTTGAAATACTGTATCTACAGAATATGCACTGCCTTCACAACATGATAAAACCCAGATACTGAAAGTCTGTATTATGCCTTGACAGTAACCTGTGGATATGAGATGATATCGGAGAAATATGTATAGTACCTAATTGATTATCAGTGAACTACGAGGCTATTTCAAGACATGTGAAGAGTAATTGTGAGAGAAATTGTGAGAAGGGATTGTGCTGGGACCTGTTATATTTCAGGAGTATAGTCTCTGCCCTGGAAATAGCAGAATTGTCTGCTGAGGTAAAGGTACAATATGATATAAAGGAGTTTGTACATAGTCTATGCTTGATAAAAAAAAAACAATGAAAGATTCTTTCTTAATGACATACATTAATCTAGTTAGACAATGTTGAAAACTATTTTTAGAAAGTAGAATAAAAATACTCTAGATTTCAATAGACGGGGTGGAACAGTTAATACTAAAATAATAATGTGGAAAAGTAAAATATGTTAGCATATTTTCCCAAGAGATATATGACAGTGAGTGATTTTTTTTTCTCTGTTTTGTTGCAGCAATAGATAAAATTATCCTTTAGCTCTAAAGCTTTTATGCATATCTGTCACTTGCAGGCAATTTGATTGTGATAAATGAATGGCTGATGAAAGGTTGGTGTGAATGTGAGTGGAAAAATGGGAAAGAAGTTTTGGCCACTCTAAGTAGGCCAGGAAATATTATTAATTCATTCATTACAAACATATTTATAAATGGTAGTCACTATAACATATAATACACCCACTGAATTTACTTCTCCATATGCAACTGGAATATGTGTCCTTTGACCAACAACTCCCTCCTCTCTCCCTTCCCGCACCAATGCTCCGATAAACAACATTCTCCTCTCTATTTCTATCAATTTGCCTGGTGGTATATTTTGGTTTTGAAAACTACTGAGAGTTGGTTTGAATAAGTCTCACCACATATAAACAAAACTATTAGTATGTAAGATAATACTCATGTTCAATAGCTTGATTTAGTCATTCCACAGTTTATACATACATCAAAACTCATGTTGAATATATAAATACACATTTTTGTGTCATTAAGCAGAAGAAAACTGAACATATATTTAATGATCCAAGAGCTAGATCCTATGCACCAGTTTTCAGGAACAGTCAGAATATTAAAATTTAACTGAGGCACCGTACGCAGACAGCATCAAAAAATTTCCTTCATAGGAATATGAATAAAAAGAAAAGTGAGCTGACAACCCTTTTCTGCTCTCTGTGTCTGTCTGTCTGTCTCTTTCTGTCTGTCTGTCTGTCTCTCTCTCTCTCTCTGCATCCTGGCTACCATGATATGAGAATCTTTTCTTATTCCATTGGATACATCCCCACATGATCTTGATTTTGCCTTGGAACCAGGTGAATATGGATTGAATCCTCTAAAAACCATGATCTTAAATAAACGTCTCCTTCTTTAAGTTGTGGGTGTCTGGTACATCCCCAGTTATGAGCGAAGTGGCTAAATAAGACACCGATACCAGAGAAGTGGAGCATTCCTCTAATTACATTTGAACACGTGTTTTAGAAGCCTTTGGAACTTGGCTGCAGGAGGAATTTGGAAAAGATTGGAAAAACTGGCCAGAGAAGCCCTACAATGCTGTGAGCAGTGGTGAATATGTGATGCTAATTGACGCTCAGAAGACAAGACTGTTGATAAAAAATGAAAATGGTACAGGGAGGTCTCGGGAGATTTCATTTAGGACAGGGGCTCTGTAGGCAGGTCCACTAGGGAACCTGTGTGTTGTAATTTCATAGAAAATTTGCTTACCTTTTGCCCATGTCCTGTGAATTTGGGCCACATGACAGCAGCCTCAGGTTGAGCTACCACAGTGTAGCATGGCTGCTCCTGGGTGCTTTTAGTCACACCCGTCACAAGGATAAGTACCAAAAAGGAGAGCTTTTTATTTTAAAAATTTTGCTCATGGTCAGAAACAAACTACCTGCAAAGTTGGGGTTTGTAAAGCGGAGGTTCAAGGAGCTTTGCTGGTAATAAGATTAGCATAAAAAGAAGCCAAGGTATTTTGCGTTGTAATAGGAAAGATGTCTTGGGGACATCTTGGGAATCAAAGAATCTCTCCTGCTTCCCAGACTCAAAGGTGCAAAAGTGAAAGATTTTACTCTGAGAAGAGACAATCAGGAAGCTTAGCTCTTTCTAAACCAACTAGGGAAATATTTCCTGGAATTCAGCCATCCAGGCACACAGAGGTCTCTGCAGCCAGTTAGATACTGCTAGATTTGGCTGAAAATCCTGGCATCACCCATATGGTGCAATCTCACAGGGATGCAGAAGGCAATACTTGTGGGGTAAAAGAGGCTTCCACCTAATTTTCAGAAGCCTTTGGAGGACATAATAGAGTAGGAATGTTTCCACTGTGCCACTGAGTGTTGTAGGTTCTTTACTTTCATTTGGATTTTTATTTGCTTTTTGTTTTTTGATACCAGAAATCGAACTCACAACCTTGTTCTTGCCAGGCAGGTACTGTGCCGCTGAGCCATATCCCCAACCCTTATTTGGATTTTTATAAAGGCTTAGAGTTAAGAGTTTGTCTCAAGTCATAGAGATTTACTACTTAGATGTTTGAGCAACCCTAGAACTGTGGACTCATTGCATTTTCTCTATAATCAGATCAACATGAATCTTTGGTGGTCAAAGTTGGAAAATTATGGTTTAGATACAGAATGTCCTCAAAATATAGAAAGTTCTCAAAATATGTTCAGTGGCAGGGATTTTAGAAAGTGATTGGATCATAGGACCACTGTAGTTTACTTGCTGTTAAGAGGTGAGGCCTAAATGAGACTCAGTCACTAGGAATGTGACCCAGAATGGTGCACTTCTCCCTGCTTCTTCCTTATCTCTTTGCTTCTTGTGTGCCATAGTGTGAGAAGCTTTCCTATATCCTTTTACCATGCTCTTTATACTTTGGAACTGCCCATGTGGCCTGAGAAACTGGAATTTATTTGTGAGAGGAGTTTGCAAAGTTATGGCTGTGTGAGACAGAGAAAGTCTGGAGGTGGATTGTGGATTCTATTCAGAGTTTAAAAGACCTGAGTGATGATTGGAATGTGGAGAATAAGGGCCAGGCTGGAGAAGTTTTAGTTGAGAACAAGGAATCCACTAGAAATTTGTCTAAAGGCCATCAGTGTTACACAGATAAAAAAATTATCTTCATTTTGGCCCATGTCCTAAGATTTGATAGGAAACAGATATTGAAATGTATGCGCTAATTATTCTGCCAGAAGATATTTGAAAGCAGCCCAATGTTCAAGCTGTAGGATAGGCACTGCTAGTGACTTTGACCAGATGTATAGCAAAACTCAGGAGCAAAACACTGATTTGAAAAGTTTTCCTCAGCAAAAAAAACCCAAACCAAAACAAAACAAAACAAAAACACAAACAAACAAGGAAACAAAAAACCGGCAAAGTTGGGACAATGGAGAGTGCTTTGCTAAAAAGTATAACGTCAAAACAAAGCTAAGCACTTTGTATCAGGACAATCTGAATGATACCTTGTGTGGTTATTAGGAATCTACAAGATGCTAAGGATGCAAAACTGTGAAGGTTTTGTTTGACAGAGTTTCTGTGTCACTTGCTGGAGAAAATCTACCTGAACAACCCATTACTCTGAGTTGAGGACTTAGAATCTGGTATTTGTTTCACAGCATTTAGCCATCTAGGCACTCAGAAGCCTCCACAATCATGGCTCAATGGAGGCTGGTGATGACTCAGTCTGGCAACAGGCTTTGCTCTGATCTACGTGGTGCTGGTTTTATAGGTCTGCAGAATGCCAGATGCTAAGTTCTTCTGAAATTGATGTGGAAGCTTCCCTGTCTTCCACAAGTCTTGCCTTCACATCTATTGTCTTGTTTACAGTTCCTTGGCATTTTCAATTGAATGATGTAAAATATCTCTTTGTGTACATGAAAAATGGCCACTTTATGAGCATTAAATGTGTCTCAAATTGCTATGGAAACTCTCATCCTAAGGCATTGTACTTGATACGCTTTTTTCTCAGTAGCCATTGGAATTACCCATTTTTTCAAGTCTTGCTTAAGTGGTGTCATATCAGATGAGACTTCACACAATGGCTTTATAACAGAGCAGGGTTACCAGTCTTTGCTTATCCTTGAACTGCTTTATGTTTTTAACCAGAGGTATCACTTCCTGATACTATATATTTATTGGTGTATTCATTGCCTCCTTTACTTCAATTAAGTTCTTTAAGGGAAATATGGTTGTTTAGCATATCATCTTTAGTGCCTGAAACATCTTTAACTTCTTGTAACACTATTGTACCATGTTTAGTGGAATAGGTGGATATAATTTGATATTATTCAGTATTTAAGAAGTTGTTAAATTTGTTAGTTTTTCATATAGCTTGTTGTATTTATTTAAATAATCTGTTGAGAATGAATTTCACTGTTTTATTAAAGGCAGCAATGAAATAGGACATTATGAATATAATGTATATGTGATTATTAAAACTGAAAGCAAGCTTTAAGTTCATATAGAAAAGAGATTAGATTTTGTGAGATTTTAAAATTAGGGGATCATTTAACTCTAAATTCTTCAATTTTCCAATGATATCCCAAAAGTTGTTATTGCTTTTCTCTGTTGTATCTTTTTTCTTTAAGAAAACTCCAATATATATTCTTTTTCCCTTTTTCCCTTTGTTTTACCTCTCTTTCTACCCATTCAACTGCTTTGCCTGGAAAATATTATAGAGATAAGAACACAATATAAATTTAAACTTCATATTTATTTTATTAGTCTGTCCAAGACATAATGAAAGTCTTTATTAATTACAAAATATCCTAGACAATGTTTAGGTCCATCAAACTTCAATATTTCTTTTATGTGTTTTGAGCAAGTCACAATGAAACAAAGTTTGAATATTGATGTACTTTGATGTCACCAAGAGTTAAAAATAGGAATCTTGTAGTTGTTTTTTTTTTTTTTTAGGAAGGACTTTTTGTTTTTGTTTTCGTTTTTACACTTTTATTTTAAAAGTAAAAGAACAAAAACATATTAACAAACAGACACAAAGTACAACAAGAATAGTACAGTCAAAACTGAATTACAGACAAGGTGACAGGGAATCAACAATGGTTGTTGCATTACATATTGATAACTTCGAAGTGTATACTCAGGAACACAGATACAGACATGCAAAATTGATCAAACAAATAATCATCAACTATTCCTTAAAATAAAGTGACCTAAGTCAGTAGTACAACTATGTTAGATATGCCGCATATACATACATACATACATACATACATAGATAATTATCCCTTCCTTCCTTTTTCATTTATTTATATAATTTTTTAAATGTGAAAGAAAAAGAACTACACCAACAAAAAAAGAGGAAAGCATTAACAAAGAGACAAAAAGCAGTACAATAACAGTATAATCAAAATTGAATTATAGACAAAACAACAGGAAACCAACAATACATGTTGCATTGCATATTGATAACTTCAAAGTGTATACTCAGGAAAACAGATATAGACATACAAGATTGATCAAACAACCAGTCATCAACTATTCCTTACCATTAAGTGACATAAGACAATAGTAGAACCATGTTAGCGATCCTGCACATATGTATATACATACATACATACATACATACATACATTTTTGTCTTTTTCTTTTCTCCTTTCCCTCATCCCATCTGTTCTTTACTTTTGAACAGATTTCCTTCATGTCTCTTAGTTATATTCCCACCCTCAGGTTCTTACACCAGTGACACAATACGGTGCTTGCATATGTACATCTCATTTATTTCACTTATGAGTATGGTGTCTAATTGTGACCATTTGCCTACAAAAGCCCCAAATCTGTCCTTCTTTAGAGTTGAGTAATATTGCATTATGTAAAAATGCCACAGTTTTTTAATTCAGTCCTCTGTGGATGTACATTTTGGATGCTTCCACAGTTTAGCTATTACAAATTGCGCTGCTATAAACATGGGTGCACATATATCAGAGTGATATGATGTTTGCAGATCTTCTGGGAAAATATCCAGAAGGGGAATGGCTGGGTTGAATGGAACCTCTAGACCTAGTTTGCTGAGAAATCTCCAAACTGCTCTCCACAGTGGTTGCACCAGTCTGCAATCCCACCAGCAGTGCAGTAGAGTCCCTGTTTCTCCACAGCCTTGCCAGCATTTGTTATTGGATGATTTTTTAATACTGGCCAAACTTACTGGGGTGAGATAAAATTTCAATGTTGTTTTTATTTGCATTTCTCAAATGACTAAAGATGTGGAACATTTTCTCTTATATTTATTTGCCATTTGTATTTCTTTATCTGAGAAGTGTATATTCATCTCACATGCCCATTTCTGGATTGGGTCTTTGAATTTGGACAGGTACATGTTTTTTAATTCTTTGCATGTTGTAGATAGAAGACCTTTGTCTGAAGGACAGCCAGCTACGATTTTTTCCCAATTTGTGGGTTTTCTTTTTACTTTGCTGGTGATTTCTTCTTCTTTTTTTTTTTTTTTTTCTGTTTTGGTGATTTCTTTAGATGTGCAAAAACTTTTCAGTAGGATGAGGTCCCAGTTATTGATTCTTTGAAGTGTTTCCCTTGCAGTTTCATTTTTGTTCATGAACTTCCTGCCTACTCGTATGTCTTCAAGATTTTTACCTACTTTCTCTTCCAAGAGATTTAGAGTTTCTGTTTTAATGTTGAGATCTGTGATCCATTTTGACCTGAGTTTGGTGCATGGTGATAGACTTGGGTCTATTGTCAGTTTTTGTCAAGAGGCAAGCCAGTTTTTCCAGCATCATTTATTAAATAGGCCATCTTTTTTCCAGTGAGTTTGGTTAGCCCCTTTGTCAAATATTAGGTGGCTGAGTATGTTTTTTGTTGTGGTTCCATCTTCCAGTCTGTTCCACTGATCCTCAGGTCTATTTTCAGCCAATACCAGGTTGATTTTATGACAGTAGCTTTGTAGTATAATTTCAGGTCAGAGATTGTGATTTCACCTCACTTGTCCTTGTTGCCCAGGATTGCTTTTCCTACTCTGGGGCTCTTCTGGTTCCAGATGAATTTAAGGCATATTTTCTGTAGATCTGTGATGTATGCTAATGGTAGTTTAATGGGAATTGAATTGAATCTGTACAACAGTTTTGGTAGTATGGCCATTTTCACAATGTTAGTTCTTCCTAACCGTGAGCAGGGGATATTTTTCTATTTACTGAAATTCTCTTCGATCTATTTTTTCAGAGTACTGTAGTTTTCACTGAATAAATCTTTCACATTCTTTGTTAGATTGATTCCTAAATATCTCAATGTCTTGGATGCTATTGTAAAAGGTATGGTTTCCTCAATTTCTCTCTCAGTCTGTTTGTTGTTCGTGTATAGGAATGCTATTGATTTTTGGATGTTGACTTTGTATCCAGCTACGCTGCTGAATTTGTCAATTAATTCCAGGAGTTTTCTTCTGGAGTTTTTGGGGTCCTCCGTGGAAAGTATCATGTCTTCTGCAAAAAGTGATAGTTTAACTTCTTCCTTTCCTATCCTTATTCCTTTTATTTCTCTCTCTTGTCTAATTGTTCTGGCTAATGCTTCCAGAACTAGGTTGAATAGGAGTGGTGACAATGGACATCCTTGTCTTGTTCCTTACTTTAAAGTGAAAGTTTTCAGTTTGTGTCCATTTAGTATGATGTTGGCTGTTGGTTTGTCATAGATGGCTTTGATCAGATTGAGGTAGAGGCCATCTATTCCTATTTTTTCCAAGTTCTTTAACATGAATGCATGTTGGACTTTATCGAAAGCTTTTTCTGCATCTATTGAGATGATCATGTGGTTTTTGTCTTTAGCTGTATTGATATGATGTGTTACATTAATTGATTTGCAAATATGGGACCATCCCTGCATTAGTGGAATAAATCTAACCTGGTCATGGTGTATAATTTTGCTTATGATTCACTTCATTCTATTTGCTAGCATTTTGTTGAGCATCTTTGCATCTATGTTCATTAGAGAGATTGGCCTGTAGTTCTCTTTCTTGGCTGGGTCCTACTCTGGTTTTGGTATCAGTATAATAGTTGACTCCAGAAATGTGTTAGGGAGAGTTGCCTCCTTTTCGATTTCATTGAAGAGTTTGAGGAGTGTTGGCATTAAATCTTCTCTGAATGTTTTATGGAATTCTGCTGTGAATCCATAAGAGCGTGGGCTTTTCTTTGTTGGTAAGTTTTTTTTGTTTGTTTTTGTTTTTGTTTTTGTTTTTCTATTTTTAAAAAAATAAAAGCAAAAAACATATTAACAAACAGACACAAATTAGCATAAAAATAGTACAATAAATGTTGGTAAGTTTTTAATGACATTTTCAATCTCATTAATTGATATTGGGTGGTTCAGGATTTTTGAGTCTTCCTGATTCAATTTTGGTAATTTATACATTTCTAGGAATTTGTCCGTTTCTTCTGTATGTTCTATCCTATGCAAGTAAGGATTTTCAAAGTAGGTATTAATGATCTTTTGTATTTCTTTTGGATCTGTAGTGACTTAATCCTTTTCATTCCTTATTGCATGAATTTGAGATCTTTCCCTTCTTTTTTTGATAAGGTTGGCTAGAGGTTTATCAATTTTATTTATTCTTTTGAAAAACCAAGTCTTTGATTCACTTATTTTTTGTAGAGTTTTCTTCATCTCAATTGTATTGATTTCTCTCCTGAGTTTTTTAATCTCCTTCCTTCTTTGGGCTTTTGTTGCTCTTTTTCTAAAAGTTTGAGGTGTAGCATTAGGCTGTTTGGCACTACATTTCTTTTAATTCTTTTCTTTTTTTTTTTTTTTTTTTTTTTTTTTTTTTTTTTTTTTTTTTTTTTTTTTTTTTTTTTTTTTTTTTTTTTTTTTTTTTTTTTTTTTTTTTTTTTTTTTTTTTTTTTTTTTTTTTTTTTTTTTTTTTTTTTTTTTTTTTTTTTTTTTTTTTTTTTTTTTTTTTTCTTTTTCCGGTACTGGGGATCGAACTCAGGACCTTGCGCTTGCTAGGCAAGTGCTTACTCCACTGAGCTATATCCCCAGCCGCATTAGGCTGTTTGCACTCTTTCTGTTTTCTTTATATATGTGTTCATCGCTATAAATTTCCCTCTGAGTACTGCTTTCTTTGCATTCCACAGATTCTGGTAGGTTGTATTTGCATTTTCATTTATTTGTAGGTATTTTTTCATTCCTTCTTTAACTTCTTGTGTGACCCACTGGTTATTTAGGAGTTATTGTCTAATTTCCAAGTGTTTATGTGGTTTTTGGAGTTCTCTTTGTCATTAATTTCCAATTTCATTGCACTGTGGTCAGATGATATGCATGGGATAACTTCAATTTTTTTGCCTTTTAGGTAGATATGCTCTATGGGCTAGAATGCAGTCAATTTTAGAGAAAGACCCATGTGCATCTGAGAAAAATGTGTATTCTGATGTTGTGGGGTGGAACACTCTGTATACATCTACTAAGTCCATTTGTTCACTCTTTTGGTTCATGTCTGTTATTTCTTTGCTGAGTTTCTGTCCAGTTGACCTGTCTCTTTGCGTCAGAGGGGTGTTTAGGTCCCCCATTACAGTAGTGCTGTTAATTATTTGATTTTTCATGTCTGTTAAGATTTGACTTGTAAACTTTGGTGCTCCATTATTTGGTGCATAAATGTTTAGGATTGTTATCTATTCCTCTTGCAGGTTTCCCCTAGCTAGTATGTAATGTCCTTCTTTATCTGTTTTGATGGTTTTTGGTTTGAAGTTTACATTGTCTGCAAACATAATAGCTACCACTGCTTTTTTCTGGGAACCTGTTGCATGGAGAATTGTTTTCCCTCCTTTAACTTTCAGCCTGTGGATTTCCTTTTGAGTAATATGTGTTTCCTGTATAAAGCATATTGTTCGATTGTGTTCCTTAATCCACTCTGCCAGTCTTTTCCTTTTGATTGGTGAATTGAGGCCATTTACATTAATGGTTATATGTTGGCTTATTCTTGTCATGCTATTTACTTGTTGTTTTCCTACTTTTGCTGTTTACTTGCTTGTTCTGTTTGAGGGATCCTTTCTATTGTTGTTCTTGAGATTGTGGTCCCTTTTTGCACTGTCTAGAATATCTTTTAGTGTTTTTTGCAATGCTGGTTTGGCACTCATGAAGTTCATCAGTTGGTCTTTGTCGTGGAAATATTTTATTTCGCCATTGAATACATCAGTCTGGGTTGGAAGCTGTTTTGTCTCAGAATCTGTAATACCTCGCTCCATGCTCTTCTTGATTTCATGGTTTCCATTGAGAAGTCTGCTGTGATTCTGATGGGCTTTCCTTTGTAGGTGATCTGTTTATTTTCTCTAGCAGCTTTTAATATTGTGCTCTTTTGCTGGATGTCTGAGATCTTGACGATTATATGCATCTGTGTGGTTCTTTTGGGGGGGGTTATGGGTCGTTGGGGTTCTATATGCCTCGATTAACTATACTTCAGTATCTTTTACCGTGTTTGGGAAATTTTCTGCTATTATTTCAGGAAATATTCTTTTTATATCATTTGTGTTGTCTCCTGCTGTTTCACTGACTCCTATTACTTAGATATTATTTCTTGTTGCCTCATCTTGCAGCTGTTGGGTTGATTTTTGTTGGATCCTTGATGACTTCATGAGATCCTTCCTTTCACGCTCATTAGCTGCCATGCTGTCTTCAAGATCTGAAATTCTATCTTTGGCTTCATTTAAGTGGCTTTGCAAGCTTTCAGTGGAAGTTTTCAATTCCTGGCATTCTCTTTGGACCTGTTTCATTCGTGGTAATTCATTCCTAAATTGCTCTTGTAACGTTTCCATTTGTTTCCTATTTTCTTCTATTCTTTTATTTATTTCTTCTCTATGTGTGCAGAGCATTTCTTCCATTATAGCTTTCACTTCATTTTTTGTCTGAGAGATTATTTCCACTTTAATCTCTTTTGTGGCCTGATGGAATTGTTTCTTTACTTCAGTCGTGATCGTTTCAGAAATTGCAGGTTTGTGGCTTATTTCTGCTTTAATCTGTTCTATGGTCTGATGGAGTTGTTTCGCTACTTCGGATGTAATCGTTTCAGAACTTGCTGGTATATGGCTTCCTAGTTCTCCTATATCCTCGCATCCAGGACTTGTTCTCGGTGGGGTTGAGTTCTGAGACTGCGTTTTATTCTTCTGTCTTCCCATTTTGGATATCAGATTCAAAATATTGAGCTACAAATTACCCAGGCAGCTCACCAGGCAAAGGTCTGTTGCAAAGGTTGCTCCAGTGGCTCCATCTTTTGGGGAGAATGTCCCTTAATCTTTCTGCCAGGAGTTCAGCTCAAAAGGCTGCTCAGATGCTTCTTTGTGGGCCGAGCTAACTCCCTACCTAGAGATCCAGTCGGAGCGTGCACACAGCTCACCTGCCCAGAGTTCTGCACAGGCAGAGGGGCCGCCGAGATGTTCCTCTGTGGGCCAAGATCCTCCCTGACTCAGAGTAGGAAGGACTTTTTGATAGAGTCCTTAGTTTAGGAAATTACTAACCACAGAGGTTAATCAGTACTATATGATCATTTATATGTAGAACTATTATGACTTCATAAGTAGCAGTTTGAACAGTAACTCACTATCTTCTAAAATTGCTAACATATTATTGTAATGCTGAGAAATTATAAGATTTTAATAAATGGCACTTATTTTTGACATTACTCATATTTCATAGCTGTATAATATTAAATTTTAATTTATAGGCTTTTTAATAGAGTGCTTTTCTTTAACATCCAATTACTTTGTGCTCATTTATTTCTATTCTGTGTTTATATTGAATACTTTTATAGTATTCAAATCTAAAAATGTAGCATATGTTCCCATCTTGTTAATGACATTATTATCGAGATTCCATTAGAACTTTTGCTTACAGATTTCACACATTCCAGTGGAAAATCCATTTTGATAGTTATTGTTTTAAGACTTTGTGAATATTTTGTTGGACTTTTTCTATCTTCATGATTCCTTTTTGATTAAAGGAAGCCTGTTACATATTTCAAGATAAAAAAGCATTAGCATTAGCATTCTTTTTTTACTTTGCAATAGCATTGCCATCTAGGTACTAAAATTGCAAAATTTATCTCAGAAATCACGTTGAAAATTTAATGAATATTTACATTAGAACTTTTCTTGTGTAAAATGTCCTCATTAACCAAGATATGGCATGTATACTTTCAGAATCACTTTATTATATTTCAGCAGTAGTTGGCATATGGCTTTGGAAGATAAAATAATTTGCTACAACATGTTGCATACAGAAGTTTTGTTACTAACATTTTAGAAAATTTGACAGGACATAAAAATGTTGACATTTCCCTTTAATGCTCATGTTGTTCATTTTTCACTTGTTTATTATTAGATGTAAGACAAAAGAGTTACATTTAGAAATCCTAACTTGTCACACATTATTATTTTTGTGAACCAACTGAGGGTTGCTATGAGTTTCTTCCTTTACTATTTTTCATTCTTTCATTCTTCCTTCTTTTCTCACTGGTTAATTTCCAGCGATCTATATTTGAGTTTGGTAATCTTTTTTCTGCTTGATCTAATCTGCTATTGAACACTTCTCATCAATTTACTTATTATTGTTTCTCCACATCTGTTATGGTGCATTTTTCTTCCTGTTTCTATTGATATTATCACACTTTTTATACGTTATTCTCTTCAACACTTTGGAACATCTGTACTCAGTTGTCTTGACTTTTCAGTCTTATCTATGTTTTATCATGGTTCTTTTCTGGTTATATATTTGAGCTTTGTAATAAAATTCCATGTTTATTTTCCCTTTTCTCTGTGGTTTTTTCTCTGTATTAGACCACACTGTAAAATTTGGAATTCTTATTTTTATAGACTGTCACCATACATAAAAACACCCTGACTTGTACCCTTAGATGCCCTTACCAAGCCGCTATGCTAACCCAAACAACTGTCTTTACTTTCCTTGTTCTTATTGATCTTCACCCATCTATAGTGTGTCTGTTATCACTGGCACTCCAGGATGGACAAAATCAAAGAACTGAGGTATTTTCTTCTCCTTTATCTTTCTTTACATTTTTGTCTGTTCACTCTGCACTGAGTCTGCATAAGGGGGCTGTTGTGGTGAGTGCAAATATCTAGCCCCAATGCTCTAACATGTCTGGAGATGTCAAGTTCTGTGACTGCTTCTAGATAAGTGAAAAAGAGGTCAGCACCTTGGGACAATGGTCCATGCCCGACACTGGAGCATTAGATACCTGGCCTATTTACCATCCCTCAGTCAGAAGCTAGGGCAGAGGATCTTCTCAACTATGTCATGCTGTACCCAGGCTGAGGTTTTGCTGACAAGATATCTCCGTTTTGTATATGAGCTTTCATGTGAATGGTTTTCTTTGTTCAGAGCATAGGAGCTTGTTAGTTAGTTTTAGGATTACTCTAAAGGAGAATTAATCTTTCTATTGCTGAAGTTGTATTTCTAGAAGGGGAAGGACACTTCAGATTTCCTGTTGAGCAATTTTGTGAAATACTTCTTTACTCAGAAGTATTTTTATGAGAAACAATAATTACATCTATTTAAAAATAATGGATATTAATAGTCCAAATTCATGTTTAGATCACATTAATAGACACCTAATATTACAAAAGTTATATAATAAATTGATGTGTGTGAATTGACTAACTATTCAGAGTCACAGATTTGGATGGAAAAAAGCACTCATTTTGTCATTATGCAGAAATCACTATTCAGCCAAGGCAATAATTTTGGATCAATTTTAGAATTATTCACTGACTACCAGCTTTATATAGGAGGTAAGTTCAGCTTCATTGCAAAAACTTATGAGTAGAAGATTTTTTCAAACTAGTAATAGTTCTATGTATTTATTTAATCATCTCTCTGCCATTTGTGCAGTGTAACAGACTCAAGATAAGTTTAAAAATGCATTAGTACTAGTTCTAAGTTTTTATGAGCGATGCATCATACTGTACTATAGACCATTCCTTAAATCAGTCTTACGTGTTATTTGTCGTATGAGACTTCTTTCCTCTATAGTTATAGGATTAGATTTCCTATCAGGAGGAAAGTATATGCTGAATGCACAGATAATGTAGGTATAGGGAAGGCTTCTCATGCAAACATTAGTCACTTGCATAGTAGTTAAGAAAACAATGTCTAAGTAATTTAATATAAAACTTAAACTAGGCCTTTGAACATATATAAACATATAAAAACTACAGTTCAAGCTCCTTTTAAAGTGATGAGCGGTAAAATGTTAATTTCCAAATGATAAATTTGTTAATATGTCAAGAGGCCATAACATATCAATATTTCTGCATCTATGATCAGGAATGTGTATAAAGTATATAATAAGTAGGTACATATGTAAAATACCTAGTGTTTATATCCACAAACATAAAGTGCCTGACCCTGAAGCAAAGACTTACAAGATGCAAGAAGTATAAACATTACTTTTAGTCAGAGATTTTAAAGTGCATCTCAAAAGTTGGCAGAAGAATTAGATAGAAAACAAGATTATGGAAAATTCACACCTCACTATTAATCAACATTGTCTAATTCACTTTTATAAAACATTACAGTGAGTATTAGAGAAATATATACTTCTTTCAAGGTCACATAGAATATTTAGTGAGGCAAACCCCATACTAGGCATAGAACCATTTCCCATAATAGCAAAAGATTTAAGCTACAGATGTATATCCTTAGACAGCAATAGAATTAAATCAAGGTTAAGGAAGATAAGGATTTACAGAATTGTGATTAATTGACTATTCATCCCAGTTCTAAGAAACTGATAGGTCTAAGAAAAAAATCAAAATACAAAATATGGAAGCATATCAAACTCAGTGAAAAGAAAACAGCGCAGCAACATGTGATAAAGTAATATTTAAAGGTAAACTAATAAAATTATATATTATAAGAATAAAAACTAAATATATAAACTTTCAATTATCATAAACTAGAAAACAATAAAGAAGAAAGGAAATAAGAGCCTGAAAGAAATAAGTAAATTAGAAAACAGCAAAACAATACAGAAATTGAGTTTTTAAAAGATAATTTTTTGAGATCATCAATACAATTGGCAAATCTCTAGCTAGGATGATCCTGACACAAAGAGATAACAGAGGTTATGAATATCAGTAATGATAAAAGTTTAATCAGACTCCAAGGATGTTAACAGCATCATAAAGAATGATTATAAATGTTTGCCAATAAATTTAACAACTTACTTCAAATGGAAATACTTTTGAAAGATTCAAAATACTAAAACTTAGAAAGATAATTTAAAATAATGTATCTATTTAATTTACTGTTACTTTTTTTTACGAAAAGCAAATTCAAGCACAAATGACTTCTATGGATATTTCTACCTAATCTTGCAGAAACAATCTCTATTCCAAATATATGAAGAAGACAATGTACCATTGTTATATTCGTTACAGGGTACCAAACTACTTCATACCAGTATAGACAAAAATATAAAGGACCCTGAAGTACAGAGATTTAAAATTTATAATTTAATTCAAAAATTAAAGTTGGCTAAAAAATCAATGTATATAAAGATTATATGCAATCATATACCAGGATTTATCTCAAGAATATATATTTGTTTTGTTATAAAAATAATCATTGCAGTGCTTCATGTTAACAAAAATTAAAATGATACTATCAACAGAGGTAGAAAATGTTTGGGCATAATTTAATATCTGTTCAATTCGAGAAAACCTCTCAGTGAAATATAATTGGAAAACAATTTCTTCAAGTAGATAAAATAAATTAATGAAAAATTTGTGGATAAAATAAAACAATGGTGAAAGACTGACAGTTTTCACTTGCAATAAGAATTAAAGACAAAAGTATCTTTTCACCCTTTATAATCAACTTTGCACCAGGGAATCTAGCATCCCTGCCAAGATAAATATATTCCAAATAAAAAGAGAAACTTCAAACATTTTCCATACTGATAATGAAAGATAAATTTAAGGAAAAATATCATTAAATCACACAAATAAACTACTATGCTAAACAGATACACTATAGTTTATCTGTTACCAGGATATAACGTTAACATTTTGAAGTTAATCATATTGGTATATATGAGGAAGATTTTTCAGATAAATTAATCCAGTTAAATCCATTAAATACAATTAATCAAATTAAAAGTAAATTATAGTAACAATATACATGTGTTTGCAGTTAAAAGTCTGAGTATGTACAAATAAATCAAGCAAAACTGTGAACATATGAACACTAAAAACAACAAAATCTGTTGAGCAAAATTAAAGAATGATCTTAAACTACAGGATAATCACATCACATTCCATCAGTCAAAAGACAGTATTTTTCTGGCATCAGTTTTAGCCTAAAGGATTTATAAGTTTAACACTACTGCAATCAAATCTCCAGCAAATTTTTTGAAAAAATAATTGGATGATTCTTTTGTAAAAAAAAAAAAAAAAGAAAAGAAAAGAAAAATCCATAATTTTCTGAGATCTTTGTAACAACAGCAATAAATTTGTAAGACAAAAACTATCAGTCATAAATTATTTTAAAATTTCAGTAATTAGAGCATGTAGTATTAGCATATAGGTAGAGAAATTTGCTAATGGAATCAAAGAGAGGGAGCAGTAGTTCACGAGCACACACATAGACACACGAACGTGCATGCACAAACACACATAGGGATGATTTCCAGTCCAAGTGCAAAGGCAATTTCCTCGTAACTGTTCAAACAAATGGCTTTGAAAAATTGAATATACAATTGAAAACAAATGAACTCTGATATATATGTCACCCCATCTTCAAAAATTAAATAAAATTAGATCACAAGCCTAAGTGAGAAATCTAAAATGATAAAACATGTCAGCAAAATATAAGATAAAATCTTTTTATTTTTTAATAAGCCAGAATTTCTTAATTATGCCCCCAATTATAATCAGTATACTAATAATTTGAAAAATCAGACCAGTGTATTTTAAAAATCCTTCTCTCTGCAATATATTATTTTTTTAAGTATAAAAGAACAAACAAAAATAACAAAAAAAAGGAAAACATTAACAAAGAGAAACAAAGTAACACAAGAACAGTACAATCAAAATTGAATTATAGCCGAAGTGACATGGAATTAACAATGGTTGTTGTTTCACATATTGATAACTTCAAAGTGTATGCTCAGAAAAACACATATAGACATACAATCTTGATTAAACAACCAATCAGCAACTGTTCCTTACCATAAAGCAACATAAGTCACTAGTGGAACCGTGTTAGCCATCCTGCACATACCTACATATATACATGTTTGTCCCTTTCTTCCTTTTCTCCTTCCTCTCATCCCAGTTGCTCTTTAATTTTGAGCAGATTCCCTTCAGACCTCCTAATTTATCTTTCCACTTTCAGGTTCATACACTAGTGATACAATACATTGCTTGCATACGTACCTCTGATTTATTTCACTTACGAATATGATGTCTAATTGTGACTGCAATATACTGTTGAGAGATTAAAAGCAGAACCTACATGAGACAATGTATTTGCAAATAATGTCTATTAGAATAATTATTTCACAACAAATAAGTGAGTCAAAATGAAAAATAGAAGACATATCACATATATGCTGAGAATTTTTCAATATTCCTTTCAATTAATGAAATTAAAAGGAAAAATAGCAAATAAAGCAATGATATGCTCATTAGGATGGCTAAAATTAAAGACCAACCATCAAAAGTATTGATGGATACGTTGTGCAATGTGAAATCTCATAAATATCTGAAGAAACTATCAAGAACTACAACTAAAATTAAATTTAAATTCTATGTGGCACACTTGAAAAAATTAAGCAAAAGTTCTGTAGGATGCATTTATATCTCTGTTGGCTATAAGTCTAAGAAAAATAAAAGCATATGTCTATAAAAATTCTATAGGAATACTTACACATTTATTTGTCATATGACTAAATAGAAACAACCTATAAAGTATACTCACCAACCATGTCAATTGAAAAACATTTGTGATATTTTTATACTTACCCAAAAGGTAAATTATTGATATATTACCATGTGAGTTAACCTAAAAGTCATAATTCTGAAGTAAAAAATCAGACAAAATATTGTATGATTCCATTAATATTAATTTATAAAAAATGCACACTAGGGTCTTGGGTATAGTTCAGTGGCACAGAGCCTGCTTGGCAAACACAAGCTCCTGAGTTCAAGTCTCAGTACCCCCCAAAAAATGTACACTAATCTATATAAGGATTGTATTAGTCATCTTTCCTGTAACTGAGACACAGTAACTTTCAACTACAACTTAAGGAAGAAAATGTTTAGTTAGGCTCTTGGAGTAAGTGTATGGTGAAGCAAAGCTGGTTAGTTCAGGGCAGCTAGGAAGCAGTCTCGATTTTGGTACCAGGAATTGAACTCGGGACCTTTAGCTTGCAAGGCAGGTGCTTATGCCACTGAGTTACATCCCCAGCCCAAGCTTTCAAACACAGCCCCAGCAAGGAAAGAGCAAGAGATCATGCACCGTGCCCAAGTGAAACATGTGTAGGAATGTCTTTTCGGAATCTGTTAGGGTTTTATTTATCAAATGGATTTGAGTGATCAGGATTAAGGATCACAAGGATAAAATAGACCATTGGTTGTGTAGTGGTGGGAGAACAAGGTAGATGAAGAAATAGGCATAAGGAAACTTTGAGAGTGGTGGAAATGTTCCTTTTCTTCATCACGTGATGCTTTAATCCACGTAACAGAATTTTTCATGCTCTACAGACCCTTACTGCCCAGTTCACTGTAAGTCAAATACTGTATATTTCATTGAAATACTTTTCAGAAAATTAAAATACAAGGTATTAAAATTATTATACTAAAAGAACCATTGCTATTAATTCTCCTTGAAATACTCCTTGTTGCTTGGCACCACATTTTCTATCATTTTGCCACTTTGGGAAGCCATTCCGGAAGTCATCTTTCAGTTAGGCTGTCACGACTGCTTCAATGTCCTAACTGGCTTCAAAACATTGAGCTTTCATGCTCATTTTGACTGAGCAAGAGGCAGAATTTCACAGGGCCAAGTGCATGAGTACAGTGGACAAGGAGCAAACCATAATGCTTTCATTGGTCAGAAATTACCAGAGTTCCAATCAAACAGATTGGAATCAACTTGGGACATGAAGGAACAAAGACCTGAAACTTTCAGAAATGCCATAGGAAGTGGCCAGAATAATGATATGAATGTGTTCGAATCAAGGAAGAGTCTTTGCCAGTGGATTAATGGCTTTGTATCTTTCAATATAATATTTTTTTAATGGTAGAAACGTTTTTTTAAAAGTAGGAAAAGAAAAAGGCTCTGGACAGTGCTTTTGGGCCAAGTAAAAGTCAGAAAGAAGTACACTGTACAGCATGAGTGCAGGCCACCATGCAAGAACAAACACAGTGGCCAGAAATATCTTTCTTAAACGATGTAAACATTTATTCTCTACTTTGGTTACACCTTGTAAAACATTACAAGGAGTAAGAGGCAGGTGCACTCTTGTCTGAATTATTGTGGCCCTGATTATTAAACAAAGTGTTAATGCTGTGCTCCAGGTAACTAAGGCTTAAGTGGAAGCATATTTCATTATAAGTTTTCTCTGTTTGACCGAAGAAAGTAAATATGTTTATATGAATCGACAAACTTCTCTCAGTCGCAATTGGAAGTGGAATCGATTATGTGCATTCTTATCTAAATGCTAATATCTTCAAGTACACATGTGCAACAGGCTTGGAAATACTAGTGTTTTTTCAGTCTGAGATATTCATATTGATTTTCTATTAAAGCCAAAAGCCTAAGAATTCATTGGAATTTACTGAATGATTTTCTGCAGAAAGCTGAATTACGATATAGATTTATTACTAACCAATATTAAAACAATATTCTGGAAAAGAATTTAAGAGAACAAAGATAAAAGAATACTTAGCATGTTCAACTGGTCAACTCTTACAAGCATGAAATGTCTTAAGCAATGCCCTAAGAAATACTGAATTATAATAGCTTTTGGTTGTAATTCTTCAACATTACTGGAAGCATGAATATTGTCTTACACAAATTAAAACAATTTTTTAAAAGACTAGATAGCTACACTTATTCTATACAGATGTTTAGAAATATTGCTTGGATTTTGCACATACACTATTCTTACTTGTATATTCAAAACACATGCTTGCCAAGGATATAATTTAAGACAAGTGTCAGGAAAAGTGTCCATAAAGAAATTCTGTGAGATTCATATAGTCTGGATTAATAGCAAACATTCTTATTATTCTTGTACAATTGCTTTATAAGACATAAGAAACTGAGTTGCTACTGAAAAAAAAACAAGCAAAATCTTAATGATCATTAAATTTTAATATTGATAACTGCAAATATTACATGAAGAATAACTCAATGTCATTAAAGTGGGAAGATTTTAGGATACAGAAGCTATTAAGTTACCTTGATTTTCCATCAGTCAGAATAAAGTTCCATAAAAGATTTGTTTCATTCACTTACACTTTCAAAATACCTATTACATGTCTGGCACTATATGCCTGGTATGTAATAGGTATTTAATTCTCATCTGTCTATCTGCTTAAATTTTCATCTTGATATTACAAAATATGGGAAATTGAAAGGATTTTTTAATAAAATGTTTATGCAGTAATCTGAATAAATAATTTTCAAACTATAGTGATAAATAAATATATTCATTAAGCATTTGGGATACCTAGAAAAATGACACTGAATTATTAGTAACAAGAAAATATTTTAAGTGAGCCAAGCTTTTATGTCACTTTCAAATGATGGCAGTGAACTGGAAAATTATTATACCATTGAAAAGAGTGTGCATTAGATGCTATAATAAATCATTTACTGAAGACTATTAGAGTTTAAATTAAATTCATTTATAATTAAGTTCAGAAGAATTTTGAGCATATTGTTTTATTTCAAAAATATATTAAACGTTTTTGTGTTTATCATCACATTACAATGTCTCATAAATATTTGTGCACTAGATACACAATCTGAATATTTAGCCTACTTAAACTGTTCAATGAAATGCTAACAGTTTTCTCTTTCTTTTTTACATTTTTTTTTAGTTTTAAAGTGGGTAATTAAAAATGAACAATACCAACATACCAATATCACAGACATAAAAAAAACAAAGTGAGAACACTAAAAGTTATACAGGATTTCAAACAAAGTGTAGGAACTAACAGTGGTTGTTATATTATAAATTGTTATCTTCAATTATGTTGCTCAGATTACCAGATGTAAAAGTGGAAGATGGTGCAAACCATTAAAGAGAATAAAAATAATTATTAAATAAAATGTTAGAGATAATACAGAGTTTCGCTAGAGAAGATGGTAGGAATTCACCAGTGGTTGTTCCATTGCATATTGTTGTCTTCAAGTCAGTTGCTCAGATTACCAGATATAAGCATGCAAAATTGGCCAAAATATAAACAAATTTAAGATTTAACTGTTTCTTTGAATATACCATCAGACAGCAGTACAGTTATCCCAGCTATTCTTCTGTATCCATATCTATATCTTTATCTATTTATTTTCTATCTAGTGTATATCTATCATCTATCTATCTATCTATCTATCTACTATCTATCATCTATCTATCTATTTCCTTCTTCTTTTCTTTCTTCATTCTCTCATCCCAGTTATTCCTTCCTTTGAGTAATTTCTTTTGCTTTCTTATCATCTATTTTATGTTTTGACTTTTACTTACTCTCTCACATTGAGAGACACTATGGTGTTTACACATGTGGGTGCTATTCATTTCACTTATGAGTTTGGTCTCTAGTTGCATCCATTTACCTATAAAAGCCTCGAGTTTATCATTCTTTGTAGCTGAGTAATACTCCATTGTATAAAAATAGCACATCTTTTTTATCCATTCCTTAGTTGATGTGCATTTGGGTTGTTTCCAAGATTTAGCTATAACAAATTTGGTGCTATAAACATGGGTGCACATATATCACTGTGGCATGATGTTTTTAATTCTTATGGAAAAATACACAGAAGGGGAATAGCTGGCTTAAGTGGGACTTCTAATCCTAGTTTTGTGAGGAATCTCCAAACTGATTTCCACAATGATTTCACCATTGTACACTCCCACTAGCAGTGGAATAGGGGTTCTTTTCCCCTACAGCCTCTCTAGCTTTTGTTATTGGTTGATTTCTTGATGATAGCCATTCTTTCTGGGTTGAGGTGGAATCTCAGTGTTGTTTTAGTTTTTCTCCAACAACTAATGTTGTTGAACAATTTTTCATGTATGTATTTACCATTAGTATTTTTTCATCTGAGAAGTGTGCATTCATCTCAAATGTCCATTTTGAATTGGGTCTTTGAATTTGAGGGGGCCTGATTTTTTAAAACTTTTTATATGTTCTGGATAGAAGTCCTTTGAGGGGCAGTTGGCTAACTTTTTTTCCCAATTCATGGATTTTCTTTTTAGTCCATTGGTAATTTCTTCTGATATGAAAAACTTTTCCATAAGATGAGATCTTAGTTGTTGATTCTTTGAAGTATTTCTGGTGAAGTTTGTTTTTTTTTATGAGTACTCTGCCTACTCATATGCCTTCAAGATTTTTACCTACTTTCTCTTCCAGTAGATTTAGCGTGTCTCTTTTAATATTTAGATCTTGACCTATTTTGACATTAGTTTTGTGCATGGTGAAAGACAAAAGTCTACTTTTAGTCTTTGGCATGTGGCAAGCCAGTTTTTCCAGCACCAATTATTAAAGAGGCTATCTTTGTCCCAGTGAACATGTTTGGCCCCTTTGCCAAAAATAAGGTGGCTGAATGTGTTTGTAGTTGTGTCTGCATCTTCTAATCTGTTCCATTGATCTTCAGATCTGTTTTTTTTCTAGTATCATGCTGATCGTACCACAGTAGCTTTGTAATATAATTTCAAGTCAAGAATTGTGATGCCTCCTGCCTTTCTTTTGTTTCCCAGGATTGCTTTTGCTATTCTAGGCCTCTTCTGGTTCCAGATGAATTTTAGGAATACTATTTCTATGTCTAAGTTATGCTAATGTATTTTAACTGGAATTGCATGGAATTTGTACAAAAATTTGAGGAGTATGGCCATTATCATAATGCTACCTCTTCCTATCCAGAGCCAGGAATATCTTTCTATTTTCAGATATCCTCTTTGATATCTTTTTTCAGAGTACTACAATTTTCTCTGTATAGATTTTATTACTTCTTTTGTTAGGTTGATTCCTAAGTATTTCATCTTTTTAGATGCTATTGTGAAAGGTGTGGTTTCCCTAATTTATTTGTTTTCTGTTTGTGTGTGGGAATGCTATTGATTTTTGAGAGTTAACTTTGTATCCAGCTACACTACTGACTTTGATTAGTAAATCTGTAACCCTTTTGGTGGAGTTTTGGGGAGTCTTCTATGTAGAGTAACATGTCATCTGTGAATAATTATAATTTTAATTCTTCCTTTCCTATCCTTATTCCTTTTATTTCTCTCTCTTGCCTAATTGCTCTGGCTACTATTTCCAGAAATGTGTTGAATAGGAATGGTAACAGTAGCACCCTTGTCTTTTCCTGATTTTAAAGTGAAATCTTTCGGTTTTTGACCATTTAGCATGATCTTAGCGGTTGGTTTGTCATAGACAGTTTTGCACTTTCATTGAAGAATAGAAATGTAAACAAATTGTATGGATGAATCTTAGTATTATTAAAACCTTTGTTGTGCAGTAATACAGAATAATAAAGAGATCATTATTAAGCATCTCATTTTTATCAATAAGAAGCTTAACTGATCCTTTGATTTCTTACATGGGGACTCTTTTTGGGCAGAGATATGCAATGGCGTGTATAGTATTAGTAAGTAAGTAAGCAAATATACTCGGGACATACCGCTTTCCCATGTGATTATTACTAGAAGAAATTACTTTGGTCATGTATTCAATCTTTAGTAAATACTAAAATTTGATCGTTGATATTCAATTTAATATTTGGTAAATAATTTATGTGTAACCTTGTCATAAACCAGGTTTTGTTAAGGGAAGCTGTATGGGCATTTGAGATGATGAGGCACTAATTCAGGAGAGAGGCTAGGAGAGGGCACCTCACCCCACCCCATCCTAAAGACACCTTGGAAAAACAGCCTTCCTGAATAATAAGTAAAATTAAAAGTGTATTCCAATATTAACCATCAGAGTAATAAGCAAATGAACAAGCAACCGGTCAAAGCAAAAAATCAGAACAAAAATAAAAATATAGACAAATTTTGGAAACAGAATTTTATGTATAGCAGAAGAAACACTTCTTTTTCATAATTAGGTTTATTAGTACAACTTAGATATGCATAAAAATCACATTCAACATAGGGAACTTGTACCTGTACAAGAAATATCTTAGTTCTTTTCTTTTCCCCTCCTCTCTCTTCAACCCCTTGAGAACATACTCAAGTGAAATAAATAAGATACTCATGTTTAAATATTGCACAGTCTTTCTGGTGTGAGAAACTGAAAGTGTAAATAACAACCAAAATACATAATAGATACTGTGAAACAGGAAGTAATTATTCAAAGGGATAGGAGGATGGAAGGGAAAAGAAACACTTTTAACAGAAAAGTTAAGGCAACATGCTTACATGAAAGAAAAGATTTTAAATACACAAGCTAACACTGCACTTGAAGGAACTAGAATATAGAGACTTCTCCAGTAATTTAAAATAGCACTAACATATGACCTGTAAATCCTCCTATTGGCTACACAACCAAAGAAATGAAAACAGCATGATGGTATGTGCAACAGACACCTGAACTCCTATAATTCTTTACAGCACTACCTACCATAGACAAGAGCTGGAAGAATACTTAGAGTTCATCAGCTAATCAGCTGAGATAGAAAATATAGTACTTGTCTGCAACAAACATAAACATTATCCAGCCATAAACCAAGGCAATATTGTCATGTAACAACATGGATGCAATTGGAGATCATTATGTTAAGTGAAATGAGCCAGACATAGAACGAAAAGTAGTGTAGTGTCTTTGTCATATGAGGAATCTGAAGAAATTCATTGCAGAACTGTTGACTAAGTCATGTTCATTCCAAGGGGCTTAGAGGATGGAGCATGGTTATCAATTGTTGCTCAGTTCTAAGTGCACAGAATTGAAGATGTCTCAAGTGTTGACCAGTGTGGTGACTATTAACAGATAATATTTCATGGTTCAAAAAGGTAGAAGGAATGAGTTTGAAAACTTTTATAATAAGGACATGATAAAGAAGTAGAGGGTAACTGCAAAGAGTATGGGCATTCTCTTGGGGGTGATAGAAATGTTCTAACATTGATTGCAATGATGGCTTCTTAGCTCTGTAAATATTCCCAAATAACTCAATTATACATTTTAAAGTGCAAAAGTAATGTGTAAATTGTGTGGTAAAATAAACAAATGGATCAAATATAGAATTTTTTAAATAATAGAAGGTAAAGTTTTAATTCATGAGAAAGATAATAACACCTATAAAGATATCTCTAATTTAAATGTCTTCAATAGTAAAATTTTAAAGTATATCATCTAATAGAACTATAAAACATCATAGAACATACCCAAATCTTTGATTAGATTAGCACATACATCTATGTAATTGAAAGAAAAATGAAATAGAAATTGTGAAAACATGTATTTGAACATAACATACTGAGACTAGTATACCTTACACATATAGAATGTTTCACACAAAAATGTCAATATACTTCTATTTCAGCAAAAAAAGAAACAAGCAAAAGTCAAAGAAATCTTCCAGGAAGTGAATCTTCAGGAGACAAAATTGAGAAAGTTTTCTAAAAAGCAATAAAAAGATCAACATGATTAAGACATAGTAAACTAAGAGGATAGTAGAAGACAGAAAAAGTAGAGTCATAAATTTCTAGTAATATATTGTTGATATCCAGTAAGATATTCCAATTTACGGTTTTTTTGAAAAATATAAAATGATATCAATGGATAAAGCAATAACCACTGTTGAGACCATGTCACCTTGTCTGTAGATTAGTTGTGACTGTACTATTTTTTATGCTAATTGGTGTCTGTTTGTTCGTATGTTTTTGTACTTTTATTTTTTTAAAATAAAAAAATAATAAAAAAATATAAAATGTGGAAAACAAGTGATATTACAACAGTGTGTTATGGTTGATACGTTGTGTCAGTTTGGGGAGTCTAGAGGTTTGGCTGAGTGACTCAGCAGGAAGCCAGGGGCCTTACTTTGTACACATCCTGAGCCTGTGGAAGAGGAGGGCGTGGAGATTGTGTGAGAGCTACACGCCCCCTGGGTGGGGTTAGCCTGTTTACAGTGTAAGGGAAGAAAAGAGGCTGCTTGCAGCCATTCCTCACTTTTGCTGGTTGTTTTGCTGTGCTCTGCTGCTGTAAGCAATTTGCTTCCTGTCATGAGCCACTCTGCCTCTGAACCAGTGAAGTATGGACTGAGACCTCCACGAACTGTAAGCTAAATTAACCTTTCCTTCCTTCATTTTGGGTGTTGGGTAGTTTGTCTCAGCAACGAGAAAAAAGTAACCAAGACAAACAGGTAAATGAAATGTTGTGATTTGGGTGAAAGTTGTATCACTCTTAAAAGTGTAGCATTTTCTTTTTTCTAAACAAAATTCAATATCAGCTTAACACAACCTGTTATGTGTATGTATTTTAAAACTTCATGGCAAGAGCCAAGAAAAATCTTCACAAAGAGTAATGAAATATAAAAACAAAGAATTAAACTAAGCCGTTAGAGACAGTCTCTAAACACAAGAGAAGGAAGAAGCAAAAACGCTCTACAAAAAATTAAAAAGCAAATGAGTCATGAAAAACCACACATAAAAACAAAAGCTGTAAATCTGTCACTGAAGAAGGTGGGTGCAAAGATCCTCATGAAAGTACTGATTCAATTCACCCCCCCATCATCATTTTTCATCACATCGCTTTTGGAATTGTTTGTATTATATTTGTGATATTGACATTATAGTTACTAACATCTGTTTTTCACAAATTATTTCTACCCCCTTAATAAATGTCCTATTATTGTCACCTACCCAGCCACACACACACAAAATTTCCCCTTCACTGCAGTTCTGTAGAGGTTATATTACCTTGGCAATGTGAGCAAGAAAGGAATAAAGAGAACTATTAGGAAAATATAATACTTCTTGTGAAATCTCATGCTGATATAAATTAAACTGATGTGGGTGGAGGTGAAAAAGTGAAGATGTCTCAAAGGACATTTTGGAGTTAGAGCCATCTCTGTTGTGAAATTGAATATAAGCAAAAGCAAGAATCATTTTACCATTTATTTATGAAATTTTTATTTTAAAGCCACAAATTCAAATTCAAAAAGCCATGATTTAACAAACTTCCTAAGATCTGTTGCAGATGACATTGGAAAATTCCTTACAGCGTGCCTCGGGAATGCAGACATCAGCTAATGCTATTTATTTACCATTGACTTCAAAATTAGAGTAACCATTCTGATTTGAAAATAAATGTTACCCAATGAATGGTTAACTACTGGTCAGTATAGACAAGCAGAATGGATTTTGGAAATAGAAATTATCAAACTAAATTTTATGAAAGCGTGTATAGTTACTTATCAAATTAAATTTTAAATCTTCCACTGAAGACTTTTATGCATGATTTTATGTATGATAGTTGATATACTTGTCTTTGACAAAAATTAATAATGTCGTGTTTCAAAATGTAAATTAGGTGATGTATTAACAGTTATAGAATTTCCTTCCTTCTGATATACAGTATCTTAATAATTTCACTAAATTCCTAGCTTTTAAATGTTCAGCATCAAGTATTAAAAACCTAATGTATTTTGAAACTGATCTATATAAAGGCAAATAACTAAGTTAATATGTTCTAAAAATCAAAGAATGTTATGCATTATTTCTTACAGATATTATTCTTCAATAGTTCTTACATACATGTTTGCATTTAAATTAATATGAGGATGTTACAGATCATATTAGGTAATTTGGATATACAATAATGACAGAATGTTCTGCAAAAATCTTCTTTATGTAAAACCCTGTAGAATTAAAAATTAATTAGGAAAAACAAGGTCCAATGAAGATGAAGGATAATTAAGTATCAAGGAATTGTGCACAATGTGTTTAATTAGCCTTTTGGTGTAAGCTTGGGCTCAGAGGCAGGCTTATAATTTGTAAGTGGAATGATCTGCCCCAATTATGAAACAAGAAAAGGTTTCTAGATATTCTTCCATGCTATATTACAGGAAGCAAGAAAAACTCAAAAATAGTGACTAATGGTGAAAGTTAAAACCTATATTAATACATGTATTTAAGATAGTAACAAAATATTTACTAAGTATTAACATTTTAATTGTTTTTAATCTGTAAACGTTAGTCATATTTTAGTAATATGCCTGTCTGGATAACTTAAGACACTCTCCCTCTGAAAAATAATACAAAATTCTGGCTCAGACATTTTATGCAGTTTTACCTGAAACTTAAAAGAGCTGGCTTAAAAGAAATTAACTCCAGGAAAGGACCATACTGAACACAGCTGTGTGCTGCATTGCTATCTTCATGGCGATGTCTTCAGATGACTAAAGAAACTAAATGCCAAACTGATAATTTGCACTCCAGTGAAAATGTATTTCAAAGTGCACCATTGAGCATTTTTAGGTAAAAATACAAATTGGAGGCTACCTACCATCAGCAGACTTTGAGGAATTCTAATGAACATATATTAGTGAAAAGGAGAAGGACATCTGAGATAAAATAAAAAAGAACAGGTAAAATTCAGATAATTTGAAAATAGGCATCTTAATTCATATATGTGTGTGTGTGTGTGTGTGTGTGTGTGTGTGTGTGTATCACATTTTCTTTATCTTTTGGTGAGCATGTAGTTTGATTTCATACCTTGGATATGTTAACATTGCTATGATAAAAATTGTTACACAGAATTCTCTTTGGTGTGTTGATTTAAATGTCTTTGGATATATACCCAGCAGTGACAATGCTGAGTTACACAGAAAAGCTATTCTTAATTTGGGAGGAGAAGCTTCAATACTGTTTTTCATAATGACTATACAAATTTACATCCACACCAAAAATGTATGATTTCATCTTTCAGCATAAGTTTTCAGCCTTCGTATTTTTTTTAATAATAGCCATTCTAACGAGGGAGATGTGATATCATATTGTTCTTTTGATTGCATTTTTATAATGTTTAATGTTGTTAATATGTATATGTATATATATATATAATGGTTATATATGTGTGTGTGTGTGTATATATATATATATATATATACACACACACACACACACATCTGTCATATTTCATGCATTAAGACATGTCTATTCAGGTATTTCTTTAGTTCATTTTTAAATCTCATTACTTGTATCTGGTTACTAAGCTGTTTGAATTCAGTATAAATTATAGATATTAACCTCTTTTTGGATCACAGTTTATAAATATTTTTATGTAAAGGTTGTATCTGAACTCTGTAGATTCTTTCCTCTGTTATGAAGATGCTCTTTGGTTTAACAAAATAATATTTAAGTTTCCTTTTTCTGTGTCATTTTATTAAATAATTTCTTGCCCATTCCAATGTTATGTAACATATCTCTGTTTCTCGTCCAATAATTTCATACTTTCAGGTCACACAAGCCTGTGATACACTTTGAGGTGTTTTCCTGTATGGCCAGGGATAGGGCAAGTTTTAATCTCTAATACGGATGTCTGTTTTGCGACTACTATATTTTGAAGAGAGTATCCTTACTCTGTTGTGTGGTTTGATACTGTTGTCTAAACTCAGCTGACTTTAAAGTGCCTTTATTTCTGGGCTCCCTGGCTTGTGTATCTGTATAAGGAATTAAGAAGGTATAACCAGCATCAAGAACTAAGGCTAATTAAGAACACAATGATATGTCATATTGACGTAATCTCAATCCAAATTCTCTCAGACCATTCTGAACACAGATAAGGAGATTCCAAAATCCTTGTATAAAATGACAGCATTGGCCCTAACAGAAAGGAAGACTTACTGAAAGTATATTAATTAGTAGAGATCGGAAATAAAACGGAATAAAATGGAACACTCAAAATTGAACAATCTTAGTAGGAGCCCATCATTTATATATATTCATGAATAAAAAATAATTTGTCAGAATGTGCCTGAAAGAACCTGGCATCTAAGGAAAAAATTTTGCTTTGAGCTGTCCTCAAACTAAGAGTACAATTTATTTCAAATGAAATAAAGAAGTCTTTTATAAAGAAAATGTTTAGAAGATAATATTGAAAAAATGTTTAAGCATTTCAGTTAAGTACATCTTTTAAAAGATACAAAATGTACCAGCAGTAAAGTTTTGATAAATTTGAGGATATTGAAATAAGAACTGCTATTCATCAAAAGACATTAAACATGTAAAAAAGTAAATTGGAGAAAATTTGCTTCAGAAATGCTTAATGGAGGATGTATATGAACTAGGAAGAACCTGTAAACATTATTAGATTAATAAAAATGAAAACATATTGATAAGTTGATACAAACACCACGTTATAGCAATAGAAACTCTGCATATATTAAAATGCATAAGCCTAAAACAGTATTTAATGAAAACAATCAATTTACAAAATTTCATGTAGCATGTTCTAAATTATTTAACACTTAAAATGGTCATAATTAAACTACATTTAAGATTGCGTTTATGGTTTCTAAAACCCTAATGATATACTATAATGTTTACAAAAATAGGGATATTGGTAAACTCAGGGGACAGAACCAAGTGTTAGTAATTGTGCTAAAGAGGGGGGTTTCCACTATATTTGACTCCTTTTGTGAGCAGTTTGCCTTTAACCGATTCTTTTTTATACTTTGAGTTCTATTTTACTTACTCATTACACAAAAAATGAATGAGTTAAAATAACATTTATTCCTGTATTTATCCATTATTTTATTTAAAAGTTCTACACAGTCAATTCTGTGAAGTAAAAGTAAATGAATTTTGGTGTCTCTTTTACATCACAAGCATTGCATTTGAACAACTATTTAAATGCTTTGAAATAATGCAATGGAGCATATATCTGGAGTGGTATAGTGTGTCAGCTTGTTTTTTTGCTATCAATGGTTGAACCTCTTCTGCCATTTGCCAATGAACAAAACATCTCTTTACTGATATTAGTCTTAACTGTACCTTTTGTCAAAGGAATGTGGAAAGAAGGAATGGTCTGCATCAGTCAGGGTTTACTAGAGAAACAGATATAACACATGATATACAAATGTACAAGAAAGTACAAATTTGTCTCACAGTGGTCAGCGTCAGAGTTGGATGAGGAAGTACGCAGAGGGTATCTGCAAGGTGGATATTGAAGAGTCCTGTCCAAGGTCTGGAGCTCACTGAAGTGTCCTTGCAAGCCCATAGCAGGAGGCTGATGGGTCCGCAACAGAAGTCTAAG
The DNA here is from genome assembly GCA_004027595.1 of Dinomys branickii. Taxonomy (NCBI): domain Eukaryota; kingdom Metazoa; phylum Chordata; class Mammalia; order Rodentia; family Dinomyidae; genus Dinomys; species Dinomys branickii. Next base: position 41,625 of record PVLD010004653.1, read on the forward strand.
AGTCTAAGGCAAAGGCTGAAGAGTCTATCACAAGGCTGAAGAGTCCCAGGTGGAAGCTGCACAGTCTGCACCTGAAGCCAGGAGATGATCAAGCTAAGGGCAAAAATTGCAGCTCCTCTGAAGAACTGGGAATCAGCCCTTCCTAATTTCCCTTTGTTTGTATGTAGCCTACCCGTCCTGATGGGGCTGGTCTTCTATGCCCACACCACCTCTATGCTCTCTTCTTGCACAGGCTCAGGATGAATACAAAGTAAGGCCCCTGGCTCCCTGCTGAGTTACACAGTTAACCTTTTAAACTTCTCCAGCTGACACAATAAACAACATCCTAGAGATAAAAGCACCGTGCTTTTCACCCCAGGATGTAGAACTGCTGAGCCACTTAGTTAAGCTTTCAGACTCCTCAAGTTGACATAATGTATCAATCATACCACAGTCTATTAGCCTGAAGCAAGACCTTCAGATACATTATGTCTTTTTTTTTTAATGTTTACTCTTTATGGCAGAGAAAGACAACAGTTTCAGATATTGGCTAACCCAAGAATCATGTAGAAATTAAATCAGATTCAGACTAGGGGCTCCAAGTAAGTTCACCAGAGTTGTAATCTACTAACGAGTGAAAAACAAACACAAGAGTGAAAATGCCACAGTGTCCAGAAGTAACCTGTCTCCTAGATTCCTTGAAGAAATTTTTGCTGACTGAAAGGTGTTGGAGCAACTGAATGTAAGAGATTAATTCTGTCATTAGTGAAAGTCTTAAATAAGGATGCCATTTCACCTAGACCTTGAAGGATGTGTTGGCTGTTTAACTAAATTGGCTATCTCCCAATCTTTCATTTATCAATTAAATAAGTGTCATACAGTATGAAAAATTATTGAGTGGCATATTAAATTATGTCGGTAGCAAGCTTAGGGGATAGCTTTGGGAAAGCAATTCTCAAGCAATTGTCAAAGCAGTGACAGTAAGGCTTATTTATAAATGAAAACCTAATTTTGCAAAATAGAAGCATTTATTTCAAATAATGTGGAAACTCCCTAAATCAAATCCCAGTTTGTTGCATCTTTCTATAACATTATGGCTTATGTATTTTTATACCTCACTGGATAACACTTTTCCATACTGACACCAAGAGGGTGCATCTCTTTGTAATAACTTTTGAAGCACCCCTTACTCAATTTGTTACAGCTAAATCTTGGAAACAACCCAGATGCTGTCCACTGAGGAATCGGTAAAAAAGATGTGGTAGTTTTATACAATGGAGTATTACTCAGCTATTAGTAAAGATAAACTCGAGGCTTTTATAGGTAAATGGATGCAACTAAAGATCATATTCATCAGTGAAATAAATCAGATCCAGATGTGTAAACATCATATTGTCTCCTTGGTGTAGGAACGTGAAGACTAGGTAAAACTCAAAATGTACAATAGATGATAGGAAAGGGAAAGAAATTGCTCAAAGGAAGGAGCAACTGGGATGAAGGAAAGAACACAGAAAGGAAGGCAAAATATAAATGTATATATGAATAGCTGTGATAACAGTATTGCTGATGTCTGATGGTGTATTGAAATGAACAGTTAATGCTTACTATTTTTTATGTTCTGATCACTTTTGCATGCTTGTGTCTGGTGGTCTGAGCAACTGATTTGAAGGTAGCAACATGCAGTGGAATTACCATGGTGAACTCCTACCATCTTGTGTTGTGAAACTCTGCTTTATCTCTAATGTTTTATCGAACAATTTTTTTCTTATTCTCTTTAATGGTTTGGGCAATCTTTCTATCTTGGTTACTTTTCTGTCATTGCTGAGACAAAATACCCAACACCCAAAATGAAAGAAGGAAAGGTTTATTTAGCTTACAGTTTGTAGAGGTTTCAGTCCATACTTGGCTGGTTCTGAGGCAGAGTGGCACACGGCAGAGGGCCAACATTCATGGCAGTAGAGCACAACCAAAACAACCAGCAAAAGGGAGGAATGGCAGCCAACAGCCTCTTTCTCTCCCTTACATATACAAACTATCTGCCCTAGGGCGGGTAGAGCTCTAACACCCATAATCCCAGCATTGGACTATGGATCAGGCATAAACTCTAAAAGCCACCCCATAACTGCATGAGGATTTGGGGGAACATGCGGACACAAACCATAACACTTTCATTCTTACATCTGGTAATCTGAGCAATGTATTTGAGGGCAGTGATACGTAATGTAATAACCACTGTTGATTTGTATTATTCTGTCCTGAGACCATGTATCACTTTGAATGTTCTTCTTTGATATGTTTATGCTCATGAAACTGGTATGCTGCTACTGGTCTATTTTTTGTTTGCTTGTTTCTCATTTACTACTCTAACTAAATGATTTGTGTCAATACTTTATAAATATTTTCTCTAGTCCCTAATGGATTTGAAGTATGGACAAAATCTATGTCTCTTTTGATTTCTGTAATAGAAAGTTTCGATTATGGATAGCACTCAATGAATATTAAAGAAGTGAATCAATAAAGAACATAAGCTTTGATGTCAAATAAGTCTGGATGGAGAAAGCCTACTACATCTTTTAGTGAATTTAGATAGCAAACAATTTATTTCTATTTCAATATCTCCACTTCTCTCCTAGGAGAATTTGGTGTGGTGAGAGCTGGAGAAAAATGTATAATCATCTCGTATAAATGGTAGTTATTATTATTTATATGTGTTACAGTACATATAAGAATTTAGAAAAGAGAAGAGGTATGTATGTAGGTTTTATTTGGTTAATCTAATTTACTATAAAAATTCATGGGGCAAAAGTTGCTTTTGTGAGAAGGGAATTTGATCAAATAATGATTCTTTCCAGATTCTTGTGTTGCTTAGGTTCTTATTTTCATATGATCACTGCACTACATTTAGCCTTTGTGTTAATTGATTGGGTAAATGAAACACCATATTTCGGTGGTTGATTATTTTGTTTACTTGAACCATGATAAAATAGATAGAAATAAGAGTTAACAGTTTTTTCAGTTCAATTTATCTTAAGAAGTATGGTCTTCATTTCATTCTGTAATTACAGCACTTAAAATCTGTCCTCAGAATTAGACATTTTGCTGCACCTTCTCATCTATTTTCTGAAAAGCAAGCTTTTTCTGGATTTTCACCTCTGCCCTCCTATGATCACTCCTCATTATAAAATAGTTTTCTCATTGTGCTCGAGCTGCCTGGTAAAATAGAGGCTACAGTCTTTTAAATGATTTGCTTGAATTACGTGGTGGTGCCTTCCTGTGCTTTAATTTAAACTGATAGCATTTCTTTTAATGGTGCTACTCAAATAAGATGCTAATAATTTAGTCTTTGTCTACCCCCCACTTGTTTTCCAATATGGAAAACAGGATTATTTACTTGACTCAAAAAGACAGAAGTGTCCCTACTTTCCTTAGCTATTATTATGCATGTGGCAAATAATGCTAATTATATTTTTCCAAATATTTTCAGGCTACTTAACATGCAAGAAAACTTAAACCACTGTGACACTATCTTTCGTGGTTTATTTGTAAGGTGGCCTTCAAAACTCCCACGAACTCAAGGATAGGGCTTTGAAGAGGTAGTTGGTTCATGATGGTGCTATACTCATTCTTGCATTCAAAAATTGGGGAATTTGTTGTCTGAAATGCTGGAAATTTTGGCCATTTCAGCAGAGGAAGGTCACTGGATTTGTGACCTAGAAAGGTACATCTTTCTTCCCAGCTCTTCCTAATCACATGACAGGAGCAGTATTTTCTTTGTTATGCCATTCCACCATGTCATTTCTGACTTGGAGCCAGCAAAACCATAGACTGTGACTGTGATCCAAAGTAAAGCTCTCTTCACATAGATTGTTCATTTTTGGAATTATATTTTAGCAATGAGAGAAGTGAATAAGACAGAAATTGGTACCAAAGAAGTAGGGTCATTGTTATGTAAATCAACATGTTTAGAAGATTGTGGAGCTCATTTGTAGAAAGAGTTTGTAAAAGTTTTGGGATACTAGAGCTAAGTGACCTGGAATATTGTAAGCCTAGCTTGAAGGGTGGTATTCTCTGGAGCTCAGAAAAAAATATGCTGAGAGAGGTGCAGGTGGCAAAGGCTAGGCCTAGGAGGATTCAGATGTGAGCAGCTGAGCAGTTGAACTCAGAATGTCAGTTATTCTCTGGTAGAAAATTTGCCTAACTGTTGGCAAATTTCTGAGGTGCTTCAGGAGACTGAGCTCAATGGCACTGGTTTAATTATTTTGGTGGGGGAGGTATGAAGGCAGCTCTGTGTTCAGGATGTAGAATGTATAATGCTGGCTAATTTTTGTGACAAACTCAGAAATAGGAGAAAAATGCCCATTTAGAAATATTCCATTTTTGCCAGAAAAAAGTATCTGCAAAGATAGAAGAAAAGAGACTATAGTTGTTAAAAAAGAATGGCATTAAAAATAACCCTAGTAATTTTTGCATGAAGATGGTAGAAAGATATCTTGATGGCATCTCAGGAATCAGCAACTACAGATTCCACTGGCTCAAGAATATACAAGGGTGAAGTCCTTTAGAAGTGTTTTGAGAGCACTAAGATGAACTGCTAAAGGACCACATAGGGAATTTGTTCCGTGGTATCTACTTCACGCTGCTCAAACATCCCAGTACTCAAAAGCCTCTTTGACCATGTTCCAAGGGAGTCTGGCTTTTGTACAAGCTGACATCAGACCTTAGCATTATCCAAATGGTGCTCGTTTCATGCATATGCAAAATGAAGAATTGTAGAGTAAGGGAGTGCTCCTCCTAGATTTCAGAAAAAGATCTGTGAAGCCAAGCAGGGTGCACCTGGTAGGAGAGTGTGTGAGGCTATGATAGAGAAGCCAAAAGTGCTGTGAAGAATCAAGACATTTGGAAAAGTCAAAATAGGGAATCCCTGAGGAAAGGCATAGGAAGTAAGTAAAAGATATTTCCCAAGAAAAAAGTTATGAAGACTACAACCAGAAATGCCATGCCATTCAAGCAGAGCTAATTCATTTGAAATTCACATAATACTATCATCTTCCATGGTGCTGGCCATGGAATGACAGGATGTATTATATGCCCTGCCATGTGTTAGTCATGCTTTTGTCCAATTTCTTTCAAGTTCCCAATTGCTCCCTTTGGAATAGGAATATTTCCCTTGTGCCATTGGAAGGTGGCAGTTTTCAACTTTCCTTTTGATTTTTACAGTGACTTTCAGATCAGAATTTGCCTTAAGTCTCAGATGAGACTTTAGATTTGGACATAGTGTCAATGCTGGAACTGTTAAAACTTTGGTGACTATTGAAGTTACACTAAATGCATTTTGCTGATAGAGAAGTGATGAATTTGTTTAGGGGTCAAGTGTAAAATATGGCTGGATATGGTCTGTCTCCCAATTTCTTGTGTGGTAGGTGGGACTTTAAGAGAGTGGTTGAATGAAGGGGGCACTGTACTCTTTGCTGGCTTCACAGGTGAATTTAGTAGCTGAGTGTTGAGTTTTTATGTTAAAAGAGATAGACCACTGGGGTCATGACTTCCAAAGGTGTTTCTTTTGGTCTACCTATTGCTTTTCTTTGCACTTGACTGCCCTGAATCGAGAAGCTTTTCCTTCACCATGCCTTTCTGCAATGCTGTTTCTGCTTTGCAGCCAGATGACTGTGGACCAAAAGCTGTGAGCAAAAATAAACTTCTCCCGCTTTAAGTTGTAGGTGTCAGGTACTGTTTCTTAGTGAAGAAAAAAATGACTAAAGCACTTTAAAACATTTACTCCTTCATCCATATTAGACCACCCAAGTTACTTCATTTTATTTTTTACTAGCTTTGATTTTTAGTTTATAATTGCAGATTTGCAGAACATGAAATTTATATTCATCTTTGGTAGTAGATGCATGTTAATAACACCACTAAATTGTTTTTTAATCTTCTTCCCACCTGCCTCCCTGATTCAAATTTTAAATCTCCTCTCCCTACTTTCATTCTTATTATTATTCTTAGCTCATGACTGAAGCATATAACGATTCCATTTACTGTATTTGGTATGTGTACATGAATGCAGCACATTTAAAAACTTTTTACTCCCCTTTCCCCCTGCAGTCAACTTGATGGGCCCCAATTAAAATATCAAATTCATTCCTCACAGAACTAGAAAACACCATATTAAAGCTGATACAGAACCAGAAGAGCGTCAGAATATAAAACTCTCTTGGGCAATAATAGAAAACCAGGAGGCATCACCACGCTTGTCTTCAAGTTCTAGTACAAAGCGAAAATGACAAATACGGCACAGTGCTAGAACAGAAAGAGCCATATGGCTCCATAGAAGAGAAGAGAAGACACAGAAACATCCCCAGACACGCTCAACTATTGGATCTTTGATGAAGATGCCACAAACATGTTTGAGGAAAGATAGTCTGCTCAACATATCATGTCTAGGAAAGTTGGGTGTTTATTTGTGAAAGTTTGAAGCTGCACTAATTTTTCTCACCATTTACTAAATTAAAGTCAAACTTGATCCGATATTTAAACAGTAAAACAGAAAAAATATGTGTAAAAATCATAGATAATTTCTGTAAGCCTAAACATGATAGGTATTTGCAGTAAGCCTTAAAGTCAGGTATTTGCAAGGACTTTTTAAACAGAAACCCATCTGCAAAAGAAATAACAGTTAAGAATCAACCAATGGAATTACCAAGTTAAAAAGCACAGGAAGTGAAGTAACTAGTACACTGAAGAGACAACCAGAGAATGGGAAAAAAAATTTGGCACTATCTTTTTTTGTTCATGGGGAATACAGTTGGAGGATTTTACAAATAAATATATTCCAAGTTTTTATTTATCTGAAGACAACAACAGTTTTATACATTTATACAATATTATAGCATGAAATTATTCTTGCTGTGCACTTCTACCAGTTATGAGAAATACACACACAGTGATACTGGCTCAGCACCAGTGAGAATCAGAACACACCACCTTTTCTAGCCTCATGCTTGTCCCACAACCTCTACAACACTGCTCTATGTTTTGCAATTAAAGTTAATGAGAAAGACATTTGAAAGAATTATAGGCAATCATTACTGAACAATTCTTTTTACCGTGCTGAAATTTTTTACATTTTAACATATCTATTACATTAAATCGAAGCTATTGGGTTTTATGATTGCTTTTTTTTTTTAGCTTAATCAGAATTCCAGACTGATGCATTATGGGACATTTAAAAAATATTTCATTTATTTATCTATTCATTTTTTCAGTACTGGGAATCAAACTGATGGCTTCATACTTGCCAGGCAGGAGCTGTGCCATTGAGCTATCTCCCCGGTCCCACGGGACATATTTTTTCTTCAGGATTTGATTAGTATGTTATAAAAATTCTTTCATGAAGGAAGTTTGCCGAATTTTAAATAGACCCATTTATCTTTTAAGAACCACTGTTTTATCCAGCTCTGGTGGTGCATGCCTTTGTAATACCAGCACTGGGGAGGGTGAGACAGGTGGATCTTTGCTAGTTTGAGACCAGGTCAGCCTGAACTGCATGGCGACACCCTCTCTCAAAAAGACAAAAATGAACCACTCTTTCTTATATTCACAATCAAATACTCATTGATCATTTGAAAACCAAACAAGTCTTGCAAGTGTAAAATGCAAGTACCAATTGATTTAATATTTGATCAAATGGGAACTGAAACATAATAATTAAAAGTATGATTTTGTATATCAAAAAATATAGAAGATCTTGTCAGTTACTGAAAACTGACAATAATATAAAGCATATACACAGATAAAGCAGCCTTTCTAAAATATGGATGCAGAAAATATTTGTAATAAGCAGTTAAAATTATGCATAGTCAATCAAAAACTTTAATGCAGTATCTGAAATTGAGACTCAGGTTAGGTATCACAAATACCTTTGAAAATCTTGGACACTTTGACACAATGCCTGTAGTAAAATAATTGTTACTGTGGCCTGAATTGAATAGTTTTATACCTAAGTGAAATGTTATAATTTATTTTCTTTATTTTTATATGACATGGAAGAAGGGAGGGGTAGAGAGAACGATTATATTTTGTTGATTATTAGTTTTTACCGGTATGATAACATTTCACAATGCTACTAAAAATAGAATTGGTATTTGAAGATCTCACAGAGAATAGCAAATGTTTTATATCACTCCTCCTGGAACATAGTAATCTCATACCATGAGTCTAGATAAAATCAGAACAAGGTTTAAACAAATAATTCAGATAACAAAAATAGAGAAGATGAAATTAGTGCATTTCTGTAAACTGTAAATATGCCAATGTGCACATAAACATAAATTACACCATAAACGAAAAGGAAGAAAAGAATGAAAGGCTAAGAAGACAAATGCAAATTTCAGAGTTGAAATAATTAAAATTTTAAATCACACTGGTTGTAATGAAAATTGATTAAACATTGCAGATTAAGACATTAGTGAACTTGAAGATGCAGATAGAGAAATTATAAAGTCTTCTGTTTCTTTAACTCCTGTTGTACATTATACTAAAGGTCTTAGCCTTTGTTATAGGATGAAAATATTAAGTAATGGTATCGTGAAACAGGCATTAAAATTGCTTATATTCCTCAGTAATATGATTGCTTATGACCAAGAGATAGAAGGAATGGAGGAAAAGTGAATCTATAAAAAATTAAGGTGTGTTATATATATGTACCAACTTTCCCTGATGAATGTCATCACTATTCCCTGTAAACACGTACTAAGAAAAATAAAACTTTTTTTTAAATTTAAGAGTAGAATATATTTATTGAGGGAAAGAAAGCTTCTGTCCAAGAGAGGGACGGAAGGGAGGCCCGAGTGGGTTACCCAGAAAAATGAAACTTGAAAAGTATGGTGAACTAGAAAAAATTCTGAGCAAGCCATTGAAAGAACTAGACATTTAAAAATTGAATGTAGTATGATCACAATGTCAAATTTATTTAAAATGCTAAATAAACAATTGGAATTTGAAATTGATATAATAGTATTATAATTTAAATAACATAGTTTAACACCCAAAGCCATCACACATATAAAGAAAGTTTTAAAAACACAAAAAGCAAATCAACAAGACGTGTTAACTGAAAATTATATTGTTGAGAGAAATTAATGATGATTTAAATGGACAGAGTTATGTATATTTTGTCAACGAATGACAAGGTTCCATAGTATTAAGAGATTAATTTCTTTTCATAAATCTATTGATTTTATTTAAAACAAACAAAATTCCATGGATTTGTTTATTTGTTTGTTTGTGTCTGAGACATAGTTTTGCAATACAGTACACACTGACTTTGACTTGCTACATAGCCCAGGCCAGCGGCAATTTTGTTCTCCTCTTACTTCAAGGTCCTGCATATTGGGATTATCAGTGTGCACCAGTATGACCAGACTTGTTTTTTAAATAGAGATTCACAAGTTACTTTTGTATTTTTATGAAAATTCAAGTGGCTGAGAATACCCAAAACTATTTTGGAAATGAAAGAGAGTTTTCACTGCCTCTTTCAAGATTATTAATATAAAGTAATCAAAAGAGTGTGATCAGAAAAAAGAGGAGTAAAAACCCACCGTTTGCAAAGAGATTTTTAAACATCTCTCATTTGTAAAATCCTTCCTTAAGCCCCAGAAATGAAGGTAACCACTTTGGTCATTTAAAACAGCATGCAAATATTACTGTACTAAAACTGTCAAAGCTGAAAGGAAAAAAAAATTAAAAGGCCTGGATAATAAATAAGTGTAAAAGAGAGAAAAAATGTTTCTCATCTCCTTTTTAAAAATAAAAAGTGGGACTGACTTATATATGGAAAACTAAATTAGTGAAAGTAAATAACAAGTGAACCAACTGATCCATCTGGCCAAATTAGTTTTTGGCAAAGGTATCAAAGGACTTTTGAGAAACATGTAATTCATTCAATAAATGTTGGAGGGAAATTAATTACCCATATAGAATAAAAAGAACCTCAATTATTAATATAGTTTTAATGTAAAAATTAAGCATGACCTATAGACCTAGCCATAGTTCAAAAATTATAAAACATTTAAAAGTAAAATAGGATAACTTTTGAATTCATATGAATTTTTGCTAGATTTTTAGATAACTCAACAATCCTAAGACATAAAGAATACTTAAGAAATAGTTCCTCTTGGAAGTTTAAATCTTCCGTCCTTGAAATATAATCTTAGAAAAGGAAAATTCCACTCATCAAGAAAATACAAACAAGCTATATATGATAATATATTTGCATCCAAAATATAGGTTAAAATTAATACAGCTTAAAAATAATACAGCTAGAAAATAAGAAAACATAAAATTTGGCCAGAAAAATAAGGAAACATGTTAGCAAAGAAGAAATGTGAATGAATGACAAATAACTGGAAGAAACTACTTGTAGCGGCACTGGCCAATAAGGAAAACTGTATTTATTTACTTACTTACTTTATTATTTCCTCTTCAGAGTGCGCAATGATTATCTTCCTTGTGAGGCGTTGGCACATGGTAGCGCTTCTTGACTCCAAATTCTGGCTGTGTCCAACTGTTCCAAACTGTATCATCACCCTAAAGCGTGAGGTCAGTAACGGGCTACCTATGCCGTGAGCATTGCAGATAGATAGATACATAGGTAGAGAGATAGATAAGTAGATAGATGATAGGTAGCTGCAGATACATATATATGTATATAGAGAGTCCTGCAGATACCTCTCTATATAGATATGTATCTCTAGTGCAAATGTAATTAATATAACACAATTCTACAGTCCCTTAGGAAAACGTTTTTTGCAGTTTGTTAAAATTCAATCATAAATTCATCATCTGACCCTGGAATTTCATTATTTATCTAGGAGAAATTAATTTGTAGGTCCACACAAAGATCTAAGCATAGATTCCAAAGCATTATCATTTGTAATTTCCCCAGCCTGGAATCAGGTCAGATGCCCTTTAGCTGATGCATAAATGGTCAAACATGTAATTGATCTGTACAATAGGCTGTCATTCTATAGTTAATGAAGTAATGATATGCACTAAAACCTGAATGAAATTCCAATACCTTATGCTAAGAGATAGAATCTATCCTTTTGAAAAATATCCCCACATTAAATGATTCACTTATAATATCTAAAAAAGTTAAATGTTTACAAAGCTTAAGAAGTCTTTACAAGTGGGCTTAAGGGATTTTTTTTCTAACTAGGTGGTAAACATTTGAAAATGTCATTGGTGTGAGGTTGTACAAATCTGAGGTTTCCTACATTTATACGTACATTAGGTGTTGTATGTATAAGCTGAGGAAATTATATGGTATTTAAGTGACATGTAAAACACAGGTGCCCTAAGAAAAATAAAAAAGCTTCTTGTTTTGCATTAATTCCCCAATTTGACATGATTTTGAAATAATTTTCTAATTTTCACAACTAACAATCAAAATGTTAGACTATGGAATATAAACAGATGAATTAATCAATTATGACCAGTGAATATTCCTGCATTCCTGTTGCTTCTCCCCTTCAGGATTCATTTTGTTATATCTGATGACATGCAGCGTTCAGCTGTTCTAGATTAGAACTAAAATAAATTGTCACCTTTTTCCCTTTTACTCCTATTCAGTTTCCTTTAATTTCCGGCGAGCTCCTTTTTTTCTGGAGAGGCCAGATTTAAATTTATGGGAAAGTGCTATACAGTTTTTAGTTATTTCAAAGCACAGTCAGTGCTAATTAAGATTTATTGCCCCAAACTAGCCAGTTTAGTAATTGATACACAAAGATAATCCTTATAGGAAGAATTCAGTTTTGCTCACAAAGAGCATACTTTTGTTTTTATTTTATTTATTTATTTATTTATTTATTTTTTTGCGGTGCTGGGGATCGAACTCAGGACCCTGCGCTTGCTAGGCAAGCGCTTATTCCACTGAGCTATATCCCCAGCCCCAACAGCATACTTTTGAACAGGTAATTAATAACACTTCTTTTAAAGAGGGTTGAGTTTGTCCATAAAGCCTCTTTTTGGGAAAAAGTATTCTCTCATTAAATTATAGTGTTGATTTTTATCACCTTTTCAGAAATTGCTCATACTAGAAGTATCTTGGATGGAGAAAATGAAATTGTAGTTTTAATGGGCAGCATGCATTAAAAGTTCATTAGAAAGAATCAGACAGAAGCCCTTAAGGAACTCCCTGTGCTTCTTATAATTCATACAGTTAATAGAAAATATTTAGTATTTGAGAAATTTTGCAAACATCAGCTATTTAAGGTTTACTTTTTTTTTTTTTCGGTACTGGGGATCGAACTCAGGACCCTGCACTTGCTAGGCAAGCGCTTATTCCACTGAGCTATATCCCCAGCCCCAAACATCAGTTATTTAATAGAGAGAATTGAAGTGAATGAACATAAAAATGTTCGAAGACTTAAATTATCCAGAATCTAAGAGGAAGAGGCACACTAGTTAAAAGAAATTATAACACTCTTTCTAAGAGAGGAATGATGAAAATTTTAGATGAGCGACACTGTAATAATTCACTTCTATTGAAATTTACAAAATGCTTTGATGCTACTAAAAAAGTTTGAAATTTTATTTCACCTCTTTCTATACCCAATATGTGACAGATTTTAGTCGTGAAATGTATAAGAATTCCTCAAAATCATATTTATTCTTCAATTTTCCTTCTTTTCTGTTAGAATTATTTATTAGCTTTAAATATTCATTTGAAAATAGGTAAGTGATACTTCTCGGGAAAATAATTGTGTCATTGTTTCACAATGAGGAACCCATTTTCTATTTTCACAAACGATATGTTTTACCTAAATGGCTTTCATACATACTGATCTGTTCTACTCACAGTAATAATGACAGGTAGGACAATAATCTCACAGAAATAAAGACATAAAAATGTTCATTTGAATTCAGAAGGACTGTATTGTACTATGAATGAAACACATCATACATGATCTCCAATGCATTACAACTTATAGTGGAGGGGGAAATTTTTCTTAATCAAAATTTATATGGGGAATTTGTTCAATTATCTAAATTTGTACTCTGTCCTTTAAAGTAAATACTTTGTGACCCAAAGATACCCTCTTTTAACAAAAATTTTTGAGCAGCTTTAATTGACCTAGCTGCATTCTCAGGCAGTGAAAAATCTCCGAATGAAACTCCAAATATACCTAGATATGTCAGAGAGAAGTAGACAAATAGCAAACTGGTTCATAAGACTGAACTTGCAGAAAGAAAGATAAGGATTGGAAATAAAATCGGAAAGTATTATCAACACAAAGATAATATCTTAATATTCAATGAGATTTATAATTCCCCCACAATGCTGCAAAATTGCCTTCTAATTGACAACTAAAGTAAAACCTCTAAAAGTCATACATATTAAAGGTGAAATTTACAGTAAGACAAGAATAACAAAGAAAATACTAACATGACAGGCCCTCGGTTATCCGGAACCTACCTGAAAGTGGCACAAATTAAGAAAGAAGGACATAGAAAAGAAGTCACAGGATGACACTGGGACCATTCAATATTTGAAAGTCAAAGAGAAATTAAATCTGCACAAAACTCTAAAAGAACAATGAGAATGTAAAAGTACGAGGACGTTATGTAGGAAGCCAAGCAGAAAGACTGTGTTGACAAGGAATAAATGACCAACTGCATCTAAGCTACTAACTGGCAAGATGAGAAGACCGAGAGTTGACGACATTTGTTATGAAAATAAGGTCATTGGTGACAGAAATATTGTGATAAGAAAGAACAAGCATTCAAAAGCGTATAGAGATATAGGGAAAGCAAGGAAAAAATAACCCTAAGAATTTCACAGCAAAAAAGATAAGCTAAAGAGAGACGTGAGAGCTACAGCTTTTCTTTCCCAGATATCCTCATGAATTTATTTGCTCATTAAGTAACTCACAAGACAGCAAAATTCATAAGAAAGGAGAACGAGAGGGAGAATTTTTGCAGTGAAATCACCGGATCAGAAAACGATGACCTCTAATTTATGATGAGAAACCCGGTCTTGCGTAGAATGTATTTTACACACAGTAGCGGGAGATCACTCAGGACATGGTTCCTGTGTGAGTGAATAAGCACCACTGTGGGAGCTTGAGGCTCTGCGCTCTCAGCCATGCGACTCCCAGAGTTAGGGTTAAATTGTGAAGGAAAACTTGAGTAAAGCAGAAAAATGGGAAATGCTCATATAAAGTAGAGGAGAGAGAAAGGAGATGGGAAAGATACACAATTTCCAGTGTTAACAAGCAACACAAGTTAGTAATTTTACATTTAGAGTGAGTAAAATGTTGGCAGTGTGCAGTTTTATTCAAAATGTTCCCATCTGTTCAAAGTTGGGACATACAATATTAGAATAACTATTACTAAATAACTATCTATATTTAAAAGCAAAAATAAAGATGGATTGACAATTATATGTCAGCAAAGCCAGAGATTTTGCTAGGGATCCAAAACAGAATGAATGTTCCAAGTCAAAGAGGTATTTCTGATGATGAAATATGTCTTCTGCAGAAACTATCCAAAGCTCTACCAAAAGGAAAGAAAATGATATTCTGGAAGGAGGCAACACAGATGACGGAGCATTTGATATGACGGAAACATGGAGAAAATAACTGGAAAAATGGGTCAGGGCCGAGGCCTGTGTAGTACTAAATTTCAAATGATAATATGTACAGTTCCTAAACGTTGACACCTGAAAATAATCTCAAAGTTTTCCTTCGGAAAATAACATTTGCACTGTTACCTTTAGTCATGCACATATGAGGGAGTATATATGTAGTTGTTCAATATATGCATATTACGTGTTAAATATAATCAGGACAGTTAATATTTCCAATTCTAAGTTGAAAAATTTTTTTGATGAACAAGTAATGCATGCACATATCCAGAGGGTATATTTTATTTCCATGAAACATGTACTGATCCAATCAAAGCAAGTAATATTTCCTTCCCACGATTGCTTTGTATTTGGAGTTTGTGGCGCCTTTCATTTCATTCTTCATAAAATATTAAGTTTATTATGCACTGTCCTCAGCTCGCCGTGCTGTTAAAGGTACGAGAATCTCTGCTTGTCTGGACGTGGGCTCCAACACACAGTGAACTCAAACGCAGGTGATGCTCTTAGTTTCACCAAATTGAACTAGAAAATTTTTTCTCATGCTAATTAATGACTCACGTATTAGTTTTTTCCAGGATAATGGTAATTTCCTTTCTTTTGCTTACATGTCTTTATTCTACTGTCCAATCCATTTCCTTGCAGCTGTGCTCTGAGTAGGAACACGTTCCCCAGTGTGCTCACCAAGGTTAGTCCCAGTTATCGCCCTAGCGCTTATCATCATCTCAAATGTTTCAAAACCTTATTTATTTTCTCTTCTAGTTCACTCTTCCACACAGTCAGCTCCACGCATGCGCGATCTGTCTTCTTTGTTGGGTGCATTGGAAGCATTAAGATCCTAGAACAGCTCGTGCTATTTTCAGCATCCCTAAAATAACTCTTGACAGTTGGGGGGACATGTGTATGATCCCAGGTGTTTTGGAGCCTACGGCAGGAAAATGAAAAGTTTATCCAGCCTGGGCAAATTAGTGAGACCTGTGTCTCAAAATAAATAAAACAAATTTACTACAATTTAATGGTAGGACTCTTGCCTATACAGGGCCCCACGTTCAGTCCCTAGCAGCAATAGCGAAGAAAGAAAGAAACAAATGCTCTTGGTGATGCACATCCAGAATAGCTTCCTATGCTTTTTATGTTTAAGAGAGAATTTATAAAATATTGATTTCATTTACTATTCAAAGAAAGAAGGAAGCTGATTATTTTCAAGAGGGTCCACTAGTTTCCCTTTATTATTTTAGATTTCTGCGTAAATGTTGATTGCGTGCTGCCTGCGTTCTATGTAATGTAACTTTGAACAGTTTACTGTTGCGGAGGATATTAATGCTCTCCAAATCTCCTTGCATTCCTTAACATTTCACAGCCTCTCTTACAGGTAGGTTGAGATCCTATTGATTAGAATGCAAACAATGAAACATGAATAATCAGACTATTTCACAGTTGAGCTTTTTAAGTGATAAAGTGCCTCATCCATTATTTACTTTTCTCTGACTCGGACTCTGACCTTGAGGGCCAAATAGCGCATATGATATAGCTTAAGAGAAAGGAGGAACAATTAAGCCAATACAAATTTACACTAGAAAATTACAGACCTTAAGTGAGATCAGTCACTGAGCCACGTCTTCTCACTTGCGGAACCATATCCACATTTCCTGCCTAATATAAGACTTATGCTAGTAATTGAAAACACTTGGAGTGCCTTGAAGTAATAGTAATATAATAATAATATATCATAATATTTAATACACAATGATGATAAATACCAATAATAAATATGTGATTTTTCTTGACAGTGATATAGGAAGAGGGAAAATATGGAATCCAAAACCACAATGGTCTATAATGTGTCGTTGCAAGATATTGGTAATATTCAGGAATTAAGTAAGTCATTAGTTTTCTGAATGTGTAGCTCTAGTGGAGATTTTGGAGCACATCAATTCTTTAGTCTTTGTTGTCAAAGCACCTCAAGAAAGAAAAAAAAAAAGATCCACTCAGGTAGAATTTACCTTCTGCGGACAGAAAAAAGACCCTGTTTAACAGCAAATCCAGGAATTTAGGGTGTGACACATATGGTGAAAATTCATACTAAAACTCCAAAATAAAGCATGGAATTTTAAAACTGTTTTGAATTCAAAGACATAATGTTTTCTTGTTAGTACTAAGTACAAAGATGAAATCATTGGTATTGTGGCACAAAATTTCTCCATTAAATAACATCTCACAGCAAATACTACATTAAATGTACAACAATCCATGCATGGCTTCAAGTAATCTGAAGTTATCTGCTCTACGGTGTGATGGCATTTGTTTCTTTTCCATTTTTTTCCTAGCCTGTTCTGGCCCCTTTTGCATTTCTAAGTCATGGCATCATATTTTACATGTCAGAAACTTTCTGATATGTTTTCACCCTTAATGCAAACACATACATTGAAGTGTCATGCTGTGAGTTGCCTTAGAAAGGATATTCTCCATGGCCATTGTTTTAACTTTTCCTCATCCCTCTGTCTTTGCCATTTTTCATTCTTTAAAGAGAGAAGAAAATGGAGGGAAGAACTTCAAATTTATTGTTCAATACATTAATATATAGATTAAGTAATTCTCTTTTTTTGCATTTTATACTATCACTTTAAAAATGTATGAATTATCTATAAATACTATGAAGTCCTTTATCTAAATATTGTTTTGTGTGCATAATTTCTTTCAGTTCATTATAATTGAATATTCCATTCTATCTTTAAAATTCGTTAATCAAAATATGACTAATTTTGCTCACCATGCTTCTATACTTACTATAATTAAGATTTTATTATAGGAATGTTGCAAAGTTTTGCTATACATAAAGCATGATTTTTCTTGCTCCCACCATAAAAAATTTTAGAATGTCTCCTAAGCGGCATGACAATAATGATTTCGTTCAATTTTACAACATGTTGAGAATAGGCAAAATATCGAGCCGACCACCGATCTCTCTAGCGTCATCTAAACCAGCAGTACCGGAGCGTGGAAGAATTAAATATAAAATCAACTGAATTGGTACAATATGTCCTTTTATAACTTGCAGTCTGAGAGAAAATTTTGATCCACATGATTTAAGCTTTGTGTAATTCTAAGGTACAGAATGGAGTTTTCTGCAGTCAGAATTCCCCTTCTGCCATTTACATCCCTGGTTCTTTCCAGGGTATATATTGGACATTTTCCCTTAAAGAATCACTTGCTGTTCAAAGATATCCTGGATGTTTATTCTAACCTCATCACTGGTTGAAATGTAAATTTGAGTACAGAAGAAAATCACAATTCTAAATTGAGTTGAATCAGTGGGCGATTCAACTATATCTGAAATGTAGCTCACATATTCCCTTAGTACAGAATCTTTTCTTCCATGGTTATGTAAAGATCTAATATACAGGAATGACAGTATTATATACCAATGGAAAGATTTTCCCTTATATTTTATTACAGTACTTTCTACTAAAACCTATTTGTGAAGAAATTACTAGGGTGCTTAATATATACTGGTTTAGAATACATAATATAAAAAAAACTGAAGACTGGAGAAAACAATTCTTATTGGTTCATTCAGTAATGGATTTAAACCATTTTGTCTCAAATAGTAAACAATTTGGATCAAATCAGTCCCAGATAATTTCAGTTTCTACATAACCAGTAACTTGACATATGGAGATAGAGGAGAGTTTGTATCTCTGAAAAATATTCCCCCTCTTCCTTTTCTGCTTATGATGATCTGGTTAATTACTAGAAAGGAAAACCACAATCTTAAAAATAAAGGATGCCCACAGCCTAATTCTTGGTGGCCAAATCTATGTTGCTTTTGTAAAGAGATTTTGCATGTGAGATTAATGATGCTGAGATGAGAGGATTGTGCTGCTTACACGTGAAGGCCTCTGGTAAACACAGTGGTCCTCCTAAGAGGGAAGCAAGGGACAAGTGAACGGCAGGAGATGTGACGATGGAACAACAGACAGTTCAGGAATGGACCAAGAAATGGAGCTGGGCTCTAGAGATCAAAAGACAGGCAAGGGACTCTCTTCTGCGGTCTCTGGGAAGAACTGCACCCTGCCAGCGTCTGGCTTTCGGTTTTCTGATCCCCTCATCTATAAGAAATTCTGCTTTTTCAACTGCTTAATGACTTCATTGTAATTTGTTAGAGCAGCAATAAAAACTAACTCATTTTGCAAAGGCAAAGTATACCCTCATTCCAAGTAAAGAGGGATGAAGAGAAAAAATCTTAAAATCTATAGGACCTGACTATTGATTTTTCCTATAGTTAGGAAAAGCATAGTAAAACTTTTCTTTTTATTTTAAAGAGAATAGTAAAAAATACGGAAAGAATGATAGCAAAATACCCACATCACAGACAAAAGTAAAACAAAGTGAATTTCTACCATCTCATCTAGTGAAACTCTGTATTATCTCTAATGTTTTTTTAATTATTATTTTTTATTCTCTCCAATCGTTTGATCAGTCTTGCGTTCTTACATCTGGTAATCTGAGCGACTACGCGAAGATAACAATATGTAATATAACAGCCACTGTTAATTCTCATCAATTTGTTTTGAAAGCCTGTATCATAATAGAACATTTTAGAGAAACGTTTTCTGTAGCCTGGCTGAATGAATGTCAATAATGGAAATGAGTTTTAATTTTAGATGAAGGAATTTGTATCACTTCACAGAGGTTCATTCTTACATGGCTTAATAATTTTTTTCTTGTTTGTTTTAGATCTGAAGGTGGAGAATATAAATTCCTTAGCTCTGTTAAAACTCATGGTCAGTTTACTTTTAGATATTGGTACATACATTTTATTGACTAAAAGAAAATTGATTATATATGTACAAACATTATATATATATATATATATATATATATATATATACACACAAAGAGAGACAGAGACAGGGACAGAGACACAGAGAGATTTGTAAGCTAAATAGATGATCCTAATGTCCTAAAGGAAAACTAAGTTTTCATCTCTCATCAGATTAGGGTATCTTAATACTTTTTGTTAGAAAGGACACTTGTCCATTTATCATTCAATTTCCAATTTAACGGCCAATCCCCAGGCATTTCCTGAATGTTTCTTTAAGATTAAATCCTCAATCATTGTCTTTACTTGCTACTTACTGTGTTATGGAAATTATAAGTTTTCCTGCTACTGTGAACCAACAAATTCTGAATAATTAAAAGCAAAAAAACATTATAAGAAACAACCTTCTTTAAATTAGTACCAGAAGTTAATACATATAAACATTATTCACTTATTAATGTTTTCATATTTCATAAAATCTATATGAAATGATTTATGGAAAATTCACTTTTGAATGCCCTGATTCCATTTTAGTTCCCTTCAGTGAAAAGATATGGTATGCAATCATCGAAGACTTAGACGGCATGCCCCATGCAGTGCAGCTCTCGAAATTCTTAGTAGGAAGAAGGTGGAAGATGAAGAAATAAAGACAAGAGTCAGGAAACAGAAAGCTGAGGTCAGGTGACACCCTCTTTCGGACGGAGAAATGGACCTGCTCCAGGACTGCACTGCCTTTATTTACACACGCAGGCAGTTGATGTCACGTGACACCTTTCTGCCCAGCAACCTGTTTCTTGGCTTGCTTCAGACGCATACTGGCCTTGCTCTAGCATGTGTAATTGATCTCTTTTTTTTTTTCCAGCCGCTCCCCACATTATACCTGTCTGCTGTTGTTTATATGTCAAAGTTTAATTTCAATTTGATATACAAAATATTGATTTTCTATAAAATAAAGCTGAGGCACATAATTATGGATGGTCCTTGGAAATGAAAGGATGAGACCAGAAGGTTTCCAAGCATCTCTAACACAATAATGCTATATGTAGCTACCCACATACACACTGATCTTGTGCAATCTTGTTATTTGTTCATTTATTCCCTCTCTATTTGCAAAACCGTGGTGCTTTTTCTACAGAAAAGTAATGGGGATTTTTCTAAAAAGAGAAATAATGGTAAATAAAGTTCTAGATTACTTGCTTCCTCCCAGCATTTGGAAAACTAGATTTCCACACTTATTTTTGGTTTGGATATTTTATCTCATAGTCATTAAATATACAGTATTAGTAGTATTAGATCTATCTTGCCCATGCTGATCTCTTGAATATTTTAATTTAAATATTTAATTATTAATAACTGTCATGTGTAACTGAATGAACTTTTTTCTATTTGAGAGAACATTACTCAAGTATTATTAATATACCAAGGAAATTATTTTTTACTTCCTTAAAGTAGTATTGTGCCTAGGATTTAGATTTAATAGTTTGGTAGTGAATATCAGTAATATCTCAATAACATGACCATATTTTTGTTAAATCAAGTAAAAATTATTATTAGTATTTTGGCATATATTTATACATATTTTAATAACTGATACAGGGAGAGGCTTGTCCCTGGGAAGCAGCACCTTTGTACCTTTCAGATACAATTATTTTGCCCAGATCCATAGTAAAAATGCTAGAAATTTTCTTCTTTTTTGGGGGGGGGTACTGGGTATTGAACTCAGGACCTTGCGCTTGTGCTTATTCCACTGAGCTATATCCCCAGGCCTGGAAATTTTCTTAAATGGATTACATATTGCAATTTTGGTTGGTCTCTACAAACTTTCAGAAGATTTCTTAGTTGTAATTCAACAACCAAAACAGATAAAATACTGGAGTCAATATTTCAATAACATTATTTGAATTTGAAGTGCAGGTATACTCACAAAGTAGATCAGGAAGCAATAGACAAATGTTGTTTTATTATTTGTAAATAGTGCAAATCTAGATGTTTTGCATCAGTCTTTCACTTGAAACTGTTAAATGGCATGATCAGTAATTAAATGTTTTTAACAAGTAATAATCTTTTAAAATTGTGAATGTCTTAGAAACTCTTAAATTTATAAAAAGGAATATTAGAGATAGTTGTGAGTGATATTAATATAAATAATTCATATTCCTTCCATGAAATCTGAATTTTAGTAAAACATCCATTAACTATCATATTTCATATGAAGTCAGGTTTTTAATCAATAGCCTTACTTCATTTTCCATTCAAAATTATATTTATATCAGTAGTATTTCTGATACTAACCATTTAAATGGTTAAATGTTATCAATAGATCTTTTCTGAAGTCTTTTTCCTTTTATTTATGTAACATATGAAACTAAAAAAAATGAAAGATCACATTTTGAAGTTCTTTACTAATGTTTTACTTCTTACTCTTATTTTTATTTGCTTTTGTTCATTTGTTTTTGGTCTTCAGGTGGTTTATATAACATTATTATTCATGAAATTTTATTCAAGTGCAATTATGTAAGCACACTAAATAATGAAGTCAAGAACAATTAACTTGTGTCAATTTCATTTGTTCTTTGCCGTGTATTTAAAACAATAACTTTATCACAGCAACCGTTTATCACAGCGTGGATGATATTATGAAAGGATACAAACAAATTAAAATAAATTATGTAAATTAGTGAAGACATAGTAAAGCATCAGAAAGTAATCATATATCAATTCTCAGAGCAACACTTTGTAACTTCACGAGTGACCAGACGGAGTATTAGTGAGGAAGATCCTAGGAAACCAATATTAAAAATAGCCGTGATCTTTACACTTCATTAGCCATTGTATTATTTCATATGTATCTTGGTAGAAGTAAGTTTGTACCATATTACTCATTTGTGAAATGTCTATGGATACGAATGACAGAAGCAAGGTATAGTTTTGAGTCCTTGTAGATTCCATATGGTCTCGAGTGCAAATATGAGGTGACTGAAGGAAAATGACTGTAATAAGAAGCTAGATTCAAACTTCAGATTTAAATCTCTTCTAGATGTGCTGTCTTCCCTGTGGTTTTTTACTTGAGAAGCACATTACTCTATTATTACTTAGCAGCAGGAAACCTACGGAAGTTAAATTTTGTGAAGGTCTGAAACTCTCTTAATTATCTATCCTCCAGGACCTCGGGACTGCTTTATAAAACTGAGTTTTAATATTTTTATTTTGATTCAATTTTACAAATTAAACAATATTTAAACCACCCTAAATAAGTCCACTATTAAAGCAATTCTTCAGTATCCCCCTAGAATATTTTGTTATTGTTGAATACATCAGTTTAAGTACTTTCAGGATAAACGCAGGTGATAAACATATATTACTTATATTTGATTTTTTAAAAATGAAATTAAACCTGACTTGCCTTTAAAATGGCACACAGTTCATATTCAAAGTTTGAATTGTAAAAGCTGACAGTAATTACTGTTACTCTTCACATAAATTGTAATTCATTAGCTTTAACTGGAGATGAAATATTTCCTACAGTCTATTCATTTTCTTCCATCAGTCTTTTGTGACTTTTCATTGTACAGATCATTTACTTACTTTGGTAAATTAATCGCTAGAGTTTTGCAGCTATTGTGAATGAAATTTTTTCTTGATTTCTTTATCAGGTTATTAGTTATTTGTACATAAAGATGATTATTCCTCCTCCTCCTTCTTCCTCTTTTCATGTTGATGGTGACTGAATCTGATACCTCCACACTTAGCTACATCCTCACTTCTTTTACTTTTCTTACTTTTAGTATCAACAAATTATTAGGCTCAAATTTGAGATTCTCCTGACTCAGCCTCCCAGTGTGCTGACAGCAGGGCCAAGTGGTGCCACATCTGGCTACTTAACAGCTGATTTTTCTATATTGATCTTTTATGCCACAAGGTAACTGAACTTGGATAGAGTTCCAATAGCATTTGCGTATACATGTATATATGTGTATGCATGTAGTGTTTAGATATTTTTCTCCATGAACGTATATAATATGAAATTACAAGTGAAATACATCTGAAAGGATAACTTGAGAGTTTCTCTTTTCTATTTGAATGCTTTTCATTTCTCCCTTTTGTGTAATTGTTTTGCATGATGAAAAGACATTCCGTGTTCATGGACTGGAAGAATACATTTTAAAATGCTCATACTGAAATAGTTTATAGCTACAAAGCAACATCTATCGAAATACAAATGACACTCTTCATAGATTAGAAAAAAAGGAAAACTCATCTACTGATTTATACAGAAGCAGAAAAGATCCTGAATAGCCAAATCAATTCTGAGTGAAAAAATAAAACTAGAGACATCACACTACATGAAGGAATAAAATACTGATTTTAAGTGGACTATAAGCACTGCAGTTTACATATAATAATCTATACTCTAGTTTCTTTTCAGATCATACAAATCTTTCACCTTTCACATTTAATAATCTCTAGAACCAAAAGTAAAATTGGCATTCTACATGAAGCCAAGAAAACATGGTAAATAAATTAGATCCGTAAACATGTTACAGTAACCAACAAACTAGGAAAATATTAATGATAAAAAACAAGGGACACAAAACAACATAAAATAGTACATTAATGAGCATAAATGTTAACATTAATATTGTCATTAAAACACACAAAGTACAACACAGATTATCAGAATATATGAGACATAAACCATCTTATTTATTGGCTCAATTATTACTCATGTTAGATTAGTACTATTCATGATTTCATGTGTCTTCATTGTGCTCACAAATTTTCAAAGTTTAGCTGCATTAGCTTATATCTTTCAGTACAAGAGTTGTTCTTCAAAGTACAATGACGATTGAACAAAGAGAAACATGCATGCTAAAAACGTAAAACAGCCAACTATTAAATAAGTCAGAAACAGGAAGAGAAGAAAGTGAAGCTTAAAAAGAAGAAAAGAAAGATGAGAAGAGAACTGCAAAAAGAAAGTGAAAGAAGGAAACTTAAACCATCGTTGATCATTGTTTGAAGATTTATTTTTTATTTCAGGTAATAAATATCAATTTTTTATGGCAACTGCAACCTTTCATGTCTTATTTCTGTGAGGAAATAAAAAAATTCAACATAGACTTTTTTCTTTACTTGGAAAGAAAAATGACAATAGCAAATGCAGTTTTCTCTCAGGAACTTCACTTCAAAATTCTTTCGGAACAGTGTTGCTGCAAATTAATTCTTTTGTTACTTCCTTATGTGGCAAGAATTTAAACCTTCTAGTAAATAACTGTTTATTAAAATTGTTCTTTTTACAGCCCATTTTGTCTGATAAGAATTCCTGTTTTTCCTGCCATTGTTACTAAAAGGAATGGTTTCATGTATATCTGGCTGCTTTCAAGAGTGTACATTAAGTCTATTTGTTTATTGATCGGTTGTATCTGGATACAATTATTTTGGTTTTGTTCTGTTTCAGGTTTACTCGCTTGGGTATTGCTTACTAGGGCTGCTCATCATTGAAAGCACTGTTGTGCTGATTGGGATGAGATCCGGGTACACAGAGATCATAACTAAACCCAAATGTTACTAAGCAAAAATGTAATGGTGTCATTTCCCCACCTGCTAAAACTCTGGGATCACTAACGATTTTTCTGGTTCCTTGAAGTTCTGTTTTTAATAATCTTACTCAAATATTGTGTAGCTGGGAAGTTAGGAACCCAGTGGCATGAGCACCAAAGGAAAGAGATGTTAAACTCACCACCACTTGGTGATACTTGAAATTTTTGTCTTCTTTTAGAATTAACTTATGACTGTCTGTTTAGTTATCATTTTTCATATTCATGTCATCATGTTCTATCTTGATTTTATGGCAAGACTCAAGGGAAGACTGAAATGATTCTTTTGCTTCAATGGAAAAGGGTCAAAATAATTTAAATAATAATATTAAACCATCAAATGTAGACCATTATTTTAGTAGTGAGGAGCATGAGGTAGAAAGACAGGTAAATAAGGACAGATAAATATAAAAGATGTTGCTTGCACATATTTTCTGTGATACCTGATCAGTATCTAATTCTCTGTAACTTAGCTATTTTTAGCATTTCCTGGCACCATAGTGGGATTTGGTTAAACATTACATGGATACCAGTTTCTTCAAAAAGTAATATTTGTAAAAGGTATTTGTCTGTAATGAAGTTTTCTTGTTTTTTTAGTAGCATTTCCCAAACTATTGTTTTGCAGTAGTGTACTACAGGAGAAATATGAGCTTTAAATCAATTTTTCAACTCTTGATATTACACATAGTTCTAAAATGTTGGTTTAAACAAGGTTCAGCTGAGTCACTGTGGGTATTTTATAGATTCATATTGAAAGTTGACCTCCCGGAAGTGATAGTTCATGGAGGATTTCATGCATATATGTGGCCATTAACTTTTCCCCTACCATCGTATGTTTGCCATGAGTATTGTTCTGAGGAAGCCAAGTAGTTGGAAGTATTACTTCTGGATTTTAACTGTTTATATCCAGACAAACTGAAATATATTGATTTCATCTTTCAGAAGCAGAAGCTTGATTGCTAGATTACTGGAAAGTTTGATTTTAGGTCTATTTGATCTTTTTCACTCTTGAGATAAAATCCATCATTTCATTTTTGAGATGATTTCATCACTGTTAAACCTTTATGAACTCAAATAACCAACTCTGTCATATAAATTGTCATTGTAATGATGTATTAGAACACTTCATAAAACAATGCAACAACTAATTTCCTTGGCATTTAACAGCATTCGCCTGAAGCTTTGATATTTTCGAAAGTTCTCTTCCTCCTAAACAACATTACTAGCTTTTCTTTTTTTTCAACTGATTCTTAATCTAGGAAATATCCTTTAGTATTTATTATTGACACTATACTAATTTGTATGAAAAACATGTAGAGACACTTAAATGTCAGTGAAAAATCAAGAACAAGACAAATTCACTGCTTTATAAAACTTTTATTCAACTACATCAACTATATATTTAGAACTGCATTTTTAAACCCAAAGTAAATAATCTATTCCTGAGAACACACATAATGAATACCAGAATGTTTTGTATGTGCTAGTTTCAAGTAATAGGTAGTACTAAAGAAGATGAAAATAAATTCAGGTCTAACTGAAGATACCTTTGTGACCACGTCTGACTGACAAAACATTTCCCTCAAGGCCACTGGTAACTCTAATGAATATCTTGAAGCACAGATTTGTTCTGTGTACTCTGTATCATGGGGCCTAAATTAGGCTCAAACACTAAAACACATAAGATATGAAGCCCATTGATTTCCCTACCTTAGTTAATTCTAAAATTACAAAGAGGTTAAAACTAATTTATATGTATGTTTTAGTTTTATTAAACATATTTATAAAAATGATGCCTTTTTCTGAAGACATGTGTGCTGTACTAAAGACAAAAGTACAGTTCAGTCACCATGTAGACAAATACAAACTTACCAACTCATAAAGAAAAGTCACAAAAATTTGTTTCCTACATCTTAATAATAAGTTTATTCCATGTTCAAACAGCCTAGAATAATTGGATTAGCATCCATTCTTTCACACTATCTGTGATTATCAAATAGGGACTAGGTTAAAATGTTAATTTTGTACTACATGTTGCATATCCACCAAAAACTAAGTTGTGTACCTAAAAAGATAAAATATAACTAGGTAGTGATATTTATGATGAGTGGTTATTAACAAAATGCAAGATAATTCAGAGTTTGAATAAATTACTATTACTTTAAAGGATTTTAAGTTGTTTGGGGAAAATGATGTGTTTATAGTTAAGATTCCAATAGAAAGGAATAAACAGCCTTTGAATGATTTCCTCAATCTACATTTCTACCTACTCAGATGTAGAGTTTAAATATAGAGCTGCATTCTCTAATTTCCTTATAATCTTAGTGAAACACAGTGATAAATTTTATAAACTTTCAGGGCTCAAGAGATATTATTAGAAATTTCCTGATCAAAAATGAAAAGTCAAAATTTTATAACTAGATTTGCCTTTATCTCTCATAGCTTATAGGACAGAATTCCTTTAAGTAATAGTTTAACATTGAAAAGTAGTGGTTTAACACCGAAAATTATATATTTAGGGAAAATAGTGTCTATTTTCAAAATTTAAAATTTGAATTTTAAGAAGCCAAGAACACAATGTAAATTCAGATCCCAAACTAAAATTACTGTGCAGTAGTTTCTTTCAATAAGCAGCTCCAACCCTGAAAATAATAAGTGTTGACATAATTTCTATCCAAAGTAATGGTTCTTTTTATGTGGGAAGCATATCCTCTTTAGCAGAGTAGATGGTTTCCAAGAAGCACAAGTGATATATTAACGAGAGAAAAGTAGAACATAATTCTGGCACCAGATGTACAATAATAAACATACTGATTTACACAGTCTCATAGTTAAATGTTTGTTACATTTATTTATTCAGATATTCACCATGTGTTTGATTCATTAGGGATTATCAATTAAGAATGAAATGGTAGGGTTAACTGTAACATAGATTAAATATCTAGAAATTAGTAGTCTAAAGCAGGCTATTGAATTACTAAAACAGGGTATTATTTTAATTTCACTTACAAAAGTGTTGACACTATTTCATTTTATATAAGTACTAATAATTTTAATTCCTATGTCACATGATTTAACCTCTTTATTTTCTTACTCTGTACTTAAAATTGATCTGGAAATTTTAATGTTAACTAGACATATGAATACATATTTATGACTTTGCTATTCTTTTCAAATGCCTATGCAAAGTAAGATATATTATAATTTTTCCTGTGTATGATTTTTTAAAATACGAAGTTGTTCAGATGAAGAAATATCCAAGTCGGAAAACAATGACTTTCTCACAGTCATAACTTCAACCCAAAAAAATAGTTTTAGGCACTGATTTCTTCAAGGAAAATACATCTCAAAACATCCTGACCTAATAATTGAATATTTCTGATAAACCAAGGGGTCTTTTATGTATAATGAGCTCTACATTATCAGGGTTAAGAAAATGTTGCTCAATATTAAACCACATGAATATGAAGTTAATATTCTTTAATATATTCAAGTACTTCACCTATTAGATCAGTTATTGAAAGTGGTTACTAAGACTGATGTGCATAACTGTACTCAATTATGCTTTACTTCATGGTGGGTAAATGTCTGCCGCAAAAATTATGACTCTAGAAAGAAATTCCATGATTTACAAAATTCGTACCAATAAGCATATGCATTTTTTTTTTTTTTTTGCGGTACTGGGGATCGAACTCAGGACCCTGAGCTTGCTAGGCAAGCGCTTATTCCGCTGAGCTATATCCCCAGCCCAGCATATGTATTTTTGAGTGTAGGGACTAAATGTACTTCTCAGTTAGCGCTCTCCAGAAGTACTTCGGCTGATGGAAATGATGAAAATGATAGCCCAGGAGAGCACATGAAGACAGAGTGTCCGGGTACCTGGGGGTGCATGTGGGGTGGCACCTGCGATACGTCAGTCAGCTTTACAGTACTACAACAAAATAAATGAGGTAAATAACTTGGAAGGAATAGGAAAAGTTCATTTTGGCCCATTGTTCAGCGTAGGGCTGCTCGGTCCCTTTGTTTCGGCCTTTTGTAATCCAGTACGTCAGCTGAGCACACGGCAGAGACGACCTGCTCACCTGAAGCCATTTGCAGACAGAGACAGAAGAGGGCCCCGACCTGGACATCTCTTTCAAGTGCGCACTCTCGGTGACCTCACTTCCGGTCAGTAAGGCCCATGTCCTAAAGCTTCCGCTGCTTCCTAATAGCTGGCGGACAACTAAGCTTTTAGCCTAAGAGCCTGAAGGGAACAATTAAGATCTAAACAGATTATATATTCACGCATACATTTTAGCGCTTGGGTGAGTTCAATTTATAATTTCTATTTTGGTTAATTTGTTATGTGTACTCCATATAAAACTGCTTTTGGAGCTCACAGATAAAACGGCTTTATCCCTGCTTTGACAGGATAATTCTGTAAATTTTATGATTGACATGATTACCATAGGATTAAAAATCAAGAGTGTGTCCTTTAAAAAAAAAAATCACTAAAGTAAAACTATCTTGAGCCTTCAGCTTGCTTTTTATATATTATTCCACTTCTTGGAAAATTCCCTGATTAGATGGAGTTTTTTTGCTAGAAATGCAACAGTCATGGGGATCTGAGACGGTTTACTTTTATGAAGACAAAACAGACTGGAAAGTCATTTTCCTTACTTTACAAGTGAACAAATGGCTGCCAGATGGTTCTACATTTTGGTGCTTACCAGTACAAATACAAAAACTTTTAACCTCAAACAGACTTTCATAATCACCTATGTATGGTAATAGCAGAAGCCTGGACTCCCGCACTATCTGGGTCAACAGATCAACAATATAATCCAGGCTGGGGTTTATTCTTTCTCTTCACTTGCTGTCTTAAATTTTGGCTTTATATCAAGATGGCTGCAGCAGTTTTAGAAATTACAATACGCTTGACAGTGTCCCCACAAAGGGTGGAGTTTGTCTTACTTTCCGTATCTCTTACATCATTGGCCAGAACTGATCTATCCATCTCTGAACCCATTACTGTCATGGCAAATGAAAATATTCTTGGACATGTGAAACACACAGTTGAAACTGGGTTAGAATTTCCCGTGAGGCACAGGGCTGAAGGGAAGAAGGTTAGAGCACTGGAAAAAATGGTTTCTATTATAAATGGAAAAAAGGAAAAAAAATATTGTGCGGATAAGTGCATTGACCTTTTTCCTGCTGCTGATAATCTCATACATACTACAGATTTTTTTTTTTTTAAAGAAAATGGGTTTACTTCGGCTCAGGGCTCTGGAATTCTGAAGCAAAGCGGCTATAGCTATATTTGGTGATGATTTTCTTCCTGGAATATTCATAAGGCATCTTATGGTAAAGGGGAGAAAGAGAGAAAGACAGAGAAAGAGGGAGAGATAGAGAAATGGAGGGAGGCAGACAGACAGAGACAGACAGAGAGACAGAGAGACACAGAGAAATCTGATTTCTCTCCCCTCTATGCATCCTGCAGGTGTCAGTCCACCTAACACCATCCTAGGGCTCCATTTTAATGCCCTAAACTAAACCCACTCACCTCTCAACGAGGCCTACCTGTAATCACCATAGTAAACTAACTTTCCATTTTCTTAATATCTCACAATAAGGATTCAGTTTCATCACATGAAACCTTGGGAAGCAGACTCAATCTGTATCTAAACCACACTGATTTTCGTAGAATCTAATAGTCAAAGACAATTCAGAAATCGTGTATAATTAATGACATAGCATTGATGGATTGAGTCATTGCATATTTAAGGCACCAGAAGGTATAATTTGAGAAAATAGGTGCCCATATCTATTGAGTAAAATATTATAAAAATATAAGGTAGGGCAAGAAAATTACAAATGAGAACCATATTTTAGATAGATCATCAGATAGTTAAAAATCTGGACTGGTATTATACAGATGTGTAGAAAAAGTGATAAATTTTTAAGTCTTGAAAGATATTTGACTCATTCTTTCTCTACACATAAAAAGCAAATACATTATTATTATATATAATCTTCATTAGAAACACATGGAAGTAGAAGCTGTATAAAAATTAATATGATAGTAAAATATTGCATGATCCTAATGTATGTGAAATGACTCAAAGGCATAAATGTGTAAGGAAAAACTGTCCTATATAACTTATTTCCTTACAAATATTTACTAATATAATTTCTGATATATTTACTTTTTCCCCCAACATGTGTATTTCTTTCTATTCATCAATTCTTATTTGCTGTGCATTCAACAGTGGACAGATCGTATGGTTTATCTCTTCTCACTGTAATTTTCTCTTGAGTGACTTTCAACGGTGGTGCGTAATACCTGATGTAAAAATACCAGAAATTGCATATTTGTCCTTGTATGTGGAGCTTGCTGTGTGATTATAATTTTTCCTTTGAGAGACTGTTGAGATTCTGACTTCGTTACAGTTCAGTTTGGTAAACTGTAAAACAGACTTTCCAGATCTCTTATCAGTTGCTAACATGACATGTTAGAGCCCGCGTGTCTGTTGATATCTTGCTCTTCCTGGCTGCGTCTGGAAGTGAAAAAATGATGGAAGCATTCTCATTGAATAGTGTCCTTTGCACATCAATTATTTCTTTGGGTAGATTCTACTTAGTAATTTTTAAAATATGTATTCTTTCTCATCCAGATTTTCATTTTTCACGTTGAGATATGAAACCATAATCATTTTCTGACTTATTTATTATGCATTTGGTACGATCCAAATTGCTTTTGAAATAACATAATAAGGTAGTTACATGAATAGCATGTAGTCTTCTTTTAAGATTTGATGCCAATGTAGTGTTTCTCTTTACTGGCAAAAAAACTGATTTATCTAAAGTTCATACCTGTCATCACCACAAACATGATTCCACAGAGACATATTTGCCCAGTAGAATGTACTTTCCTGCAGAAAAGCCTAAACATCAAAGCAAAAATGTAATCCAGCTCATACTGTCAATTCACCTAAACACCTAACTATGTATTCAGCTATTTAATTGGATCTAAGGTTATACTTACTTGATCCAGAATAAAAGCAAAACAGTACAGATATATATATACTTAAAATACTTGGTAAAACAGAAGAGTCAGGTATGGTGCTACTAATCTGGGAAGAGAGGATGAGAAATAGAAATATATTTCTAAACCTCTCACAAAATAAAAATTTAGACAATTTACTAGCTCTCATTTTCTAAAAAAATTAAAATCTAAGTAATGCAAGTGAAAATGTCACTACATACCTATAATTAAAACTATAACACTAAAATATTGAGCATGAACCACTTAAGAAGTATAGCAAGGATGATTTGTCTTATCACTTATATTTAACATTTGAGGGAGGTCTTAATGACTGCAAGACAAAATAACTATGATTCTAAAACTGTTCTTTATTGCTTAAACCAGGTTTCATATTTTGCTATTAATAAAGAAATAGATAATAGTACATCAAACCATATTAGGTGTATGTATCATGAAGTATTTAAAAATATTTATTTAAAATAGCATAACAACATCCTGTTCATTCCACTATTTTTTCAAAATTAATTCCAAAATTGGAAAAATTCTAGCATAAATTTTGTTTTTGCTGTTTTTATTTTAATTGACGAAGTATGATTTTACCTATTATAGGATATTATGTGCTACTTTGATTATATAACGTGGAAGGATAAATAAAGCTAATTTATCTGTAAATTAATTTACCCATTGATCATTTTTTGTGATGAGAAGTTGGAATTCGCTCCCAGCAACTTTTGATATGCAATACATTATTATAAACTATCATCTTTGTACTGTACAAAATGTGTTACACTCAAAAATATACTCCTCTTGTTAACAGCCACCTGTAAGAAGAACGTCCCTTCATCAGTTTTGAGGAAGTAAGCAGTTAACACTGTTGCACTAGAAAATAGGACATGAAGTACTGGCAATTTCTAATAAACTTCCAAGAAACACTGGATGTCTTCATTAAAACTGATTACTTCTAAGTTGGATATAGATAACTCTTCTATTCATTGTGAAATGCTTGGCTAGAAAGAGCGTGGCTCAGAAACTGGACTGGAGGCTCTTAAACAGCATTTTGGTAGACGTGCCTCATGTGTGGCAATAGTTTCTCAAAATCTGATGGACCCTTGATACTTGATATCTACCTTAAATTATGAATTTTCCCATTTCATCTTTTAAGACCTAAGTGTTTCACAAGATAAATTAAGAATTTTATCACCATACAAAAGGTTTTGTAAATACTTTGAGAACATGCGTAAGGGTGTATCTCAGTTCATGAACTGATTTGTTCTGTGGTTTTGGTGAAGATGACCACATTTGTGTTTGTGTGGTTGTGTTTGTCACCTGAAGCAGAGTTGCAAACAAAAGCAAAATATTGCCAAATGCCTCTGTTTGCAAACTAAATTGTTGCAGCAAAAGCATTCATGAACCCAGGTGCCACTTTAATTGGAAAGTGTGCCTTATTTATAAAAATCAGAAATAAGATTTTCTTTTATATTGATTGGTGGAAGATATACTCAGAAAAAAGCAA
Source organism: Dinomys branickii (assembly GCA_004027595.1). NCBI lineage: Eukaryota > Metazoa > Chordata > Mammalia > Rodentia > Dinomyidae > Dinomys > Dinomys branickii. The sequence continues at coordinate 75,198 of PVLD010004653.1, forward strand.
AAGCTGTCAAAGGAGATTATTTTTATACTAAGGACTTCCTATTGCAAACAATGGAGTGTATGAACACATGGAAATACTTTAATTTGCATGTAGACTTTACATATCAGCCTCTCTGAAACTGGAATATGATTTTTTCTTCCTAACATCTTATACAAAGCATGATAAGTACTAGAAGAATTTGTTGAATAAAACAGAAACAATACACACATGCTCGAAATAGATTACTCCAATTAGAAGAAGATGAAGTCAGTCATCATATCAGCACAAATGCCCACTAGCTCGCCAGAAAAATTCGTTCTTTTCTCCTTTTTGACAGCTTCATATATAAAGACTCCATCAGCACAATCTGCATTAACATATATTCATGTTCTCTTATTCTGCTGAAAATATATTCAACACAAACAAGAATGTAGCACTTTTATGTGCTTCCTGCTTGTAAGATGCATAAAGATTTTTGTCATTTTCACTCTCCGGGGAGCATTTTCCAAGAAAATCTCATTATGTGTCTGAAAGCTGTCCCATACTTATCACAGATAAAGTTTTAAAAATGTCAAAAATATATGTGCATCATGTGGCTGTTGATCTTGTCGACTGGCTTGGGAACTTCCCAGGAGATTAGTAAAAGCACACTTCTTGGCGTGTCTTGTGGGTCTAGGGTGTGAATTTGGGAACTCCATCTGATCCCCAGGTCCTTCCTCTCTGCTGGGCTCTTTCAAATTCGCTTTGCTTTCTGGCCTCAGGAAGCGAGGAGCCTCATTCCACCAAACCCCTCCAGTCTGATGCTCTGCCTCTCTGGAGACCCACCACAATGGAATCAGCTGATCATGGACTAACAACCCTGAAACTGAAAGCCAAACGAAGCATTGCCCATCTTTACTTGTAAATGTCAGACATTAAGTAGCAGCAATGGGAAATTGACTCTTGCACATCGGGTATACCTTAGAGTATGTAACCTATTAGGAAAAGTTTTACTGGTGCAGATTGATTTATGTTTATCAATATTTTTACTGAAAATAAGAATTTACCATAATCACTATGCAGCATTACATCAGTATAATGCAGTGGCAAGTGCTTGATATTTTCAATGAATGAATTAATTAAACAAACATTTAATTATTGGCCATTGAGTTTTTTAGACACCTGAATATATAAACAGCAATCAAAATAATTAGGGCTGTAACATCCGTAAATATGCCACATACAGACATTAATTTCATGAAGTCTAAATTTCATTAAGTGAACCATTCTTTGGTGTTAAGAACTGTTGTTTATTGTAATATCCACCTAATAAAATTCCACCCAGGTTAATGGGCTGCTAATCACTGCATTCACTGACTGAGCTTTCTGGATTTTCATATATCAGGGCAGGTTCACTATTTATCAGCTTCTCTACTGATAACAGCTATACTCTCAAAATAAGAAATAGAATACTAGTGCATGAGAATTTAAAACAATAAGCAAATGCAGGAAGATTGTTAAGAGAATTAGAAGGTGAAATATCTTTGGTGGATTGACCGCTGGTGGTCAATTTACAACCCCCAGCTGGGTGTGGGAGCCCACCTGAGGGTTGTTGCCAGCAGCGTAAGAAGCACAACTAGAGAAGATATGGGGCTGTGGGAGCTGAGAAAGGCTGTTGGGAGCCGGTAGAAACTATAAGGGGCTGTTGGTTGTTTTGGAGGAGCTTGTCATGCTGGCTTTCCTGATATACTTAACTGTTTTCATCCTCCGAGGAGCTTGGGACCTCGTTGGCACTGAGAATAGCTTCGGTTTACTTTGTTGGAGCTCTGGTCCTCACTTTGACCATCCCTTCCTGGCTCCGGAGGGGAAGATGGTGCACTGCCGGTCTCCTGGAGAAGCTTGCTGCAGTGGCTTTCCTGTTGGGAACTCGGCTGTCTTCACTATCAGAGGAGCTCAGGATCTCACTGTTGCTGAGGATGGCTGTGGTACTTTTCAGGGGAGCTCCAGTTCTTACTTTGAACGTCACTTTCTGGCTCCAGTGCAGATCCCTCAGCCTGCTAGTACAGATCCTACATCCTGCTGGCACAGACTTCCTAGATTCCACCACTGACCTTTGGGCCTTCCCAGCACAGATCCATGAAACAGGCCTTCATGAGACATTGTCATGTCTCGTCCTACCCTATCCCTTCCTATTGGAATAAGTTCTTCCTATTTCCCAATATCTATCTTGTATTTTTACTCTTTACTTACAGTTTTGTTTTCTTATACAAGAGAAAGGATGTGATACTTAAATTTGTGTGTCTGATTTTTCCACTCAGGATTAACTGGATTAAGTGGTCTGGAAGTAGATCTATTAGCCTAAAAATATCTCAAGTCTCTTCTCTTCTTTATGGCAGAGTAGGCCTCTGTCGTAAATAAATATAATGTTTTCTTTATCCATTCACATGTTGATGGGGATGTAGGCTACTTCCAAGTGTCTCTTCCTTGGGCAGTGCCTCAAAACATAAAGGGACACTGGGTTCATTAAAATCCTACTATCTCTGTGGCTAGAAGGAGCAGAAAAAGGAACCTGTTAAAATGCAATTACAGAGATTGAAGAGGAATTTTAGAGAGACAAGAAGGGAAGATCTGTAAATTCCTTGTTTTGAACCTTATTTCAATCTCCAGCTGCCTGATGAACTATGAGTGCATAGGACACACTTAAAGCAAATGCAGCAAACTTAAGCAACGGAGCTGATATTTAATTCTATGCTCCCAAAAGGTGAGAAAACATTGTCTGCATTTAGCTGCATTAGTTGCTCATTCAGTATGAAAATGTAGTATTAACCAGTCTTTCCTGAGAAATTAAACAGAACTCATAACCTACAAAATGTAATATTTCAATGCACAGAAAAAAACCCTAGATTTACTCAACATTCATTACCCTAAAAAATGTTATCAATTTTCACTGAAAATGTTCAACAGATGCTGTCAAGTTCAAAGTATCTTAGATGTTGAGAGTGTAACACAAGAAGTATCTTATGTCAACTATTAAACCATTGTCCATGATATACATGATAGTACACTGAAATAAGTTAAAATTAGTCAAATTGAGGTCTGGGGATGTAGCTTACAGCACAGTGCTGCCTGGTAAGTACTAGGTCCTCAGTTTGATCCCTAGTACCAAAAAATAAATTAGTCAAATTGAAATTTTAGGACTGACACATGTAATAAACCAGGAACATCAGTGGAGAGATTTAATCACAGATTACATAGGACACAGGAAGTGGTCGGAAAACTTGAAGATTTATAAGTATGAGTGATCAGATCTGAACATGGAAAGAAGTGAAAAGAAGAAAGGGAATCAAAGAGAACCCCTTAAAATAATATTTTAGCAAATCTAATACAAAATATATTAAAAAGGAGTACTGACACACGAACAATAGGTTTACTACAGGAATAAAAGAGTGAAGTAACATTTGAAATTTAGTCAATAAAATTTGTCATATTAACATAGTAATGAAGCACATAGGACAGGGAAAAATTTACAGGTTCAGGGCATCGTCTTCCTCTAGTGTGGCCCTGCTTCCTCCACCAGCTCATCCAACCTTGGGAAGCCAGCTCACCCTTCTCTGCAACCTGGAGCTACATATTCATAACTTCCCACTACACTTTCAGATCTGATAATTCTCTAGAATGACTCATAGAACACAGAAGTGAGCTATTATCGTCACAAAGCAAATACAAATCTCGACAGCCCAAAGGGACAGGCGCAGAGCATGAGGTCTGCGTTGGTTTCAAGGCAGTTAAAAAATGCTGAGGGTTCAAAGTTACTTCCCAAAGACAAGGCTCAAAGACAGCAAAATTCTTCATTACCCAAGAAGGAAAGGTTAAAATTCATTTCAGTAAGTCTAGATGAGAATCAACACTCCTTAATGGCTAGCCACAGAAAAATAGAAAGTGGATAGGATGTGTGCTGTCTCATAAGGATTTTCCTGTGAAGGCTGATGATTCCACCAACGTTTTGTGTTTGAGACTCATATATACTAGAGATAGCTGGGGCAATTGTTCCACAGGTTTCTATTGATTTGTTGAAAGGAACAGTGAAAGCTTAATTGTTTGATCGATCTTGCATGCCTACATCTGGTGATCTTAGTAACTACTTTGAAGATAACAATATGTATTTTAACAACTATTGTTAATTTCCTATCACCATGTTTTGAAATTCTGTATCACTTTTACTGGTTATTTGTTATTTTGTTTTTGCTTTGTGATTATTTTCTTTCCTTTTTAAAATGAGCAAAAGAAAGATGAGAAGGAATAAATGATAAAAAGTTAATATTAGAAGGAAAGAACCATAACTATACCGATTATCCATTTACACAGTAGATAATTCAAAAGGGGAAATGTAACTTTTGAAAATTGAATCTGCACATTAAAAAAGTAATCATTTAACACAGAGGATACACAAAACCCTAAAAGATTTTTTATAAAAACAAAAAAGTGCAATAAATATTGTTAACTTGGAATTTATAAAAATCAAAATGTATTTCTTTGAAAGTATTGATGAATTCAACATGGTGGCTGAGGCAGGAGGATCACTGTGAGTTTGAGGCCAGCCTAAGCTAAAAAGTGAGTTCAAGGCCAGCCTTAAGTGCATAGTGAGACATTGCCTGAAAAAAGAATTATAGATGGGAAAACTGAATTAGACCCCTGGAACATTTTAACAGTATATGAAGAATCTATGTCTAGAATATGTGCAGAACATTAAAGATTGAACATGGACAAAAACTTAGAAAATACAATTCATAATCAAAGACAAAAAATAACACATTGTTCAACATCATTAATCATAGGGGAATGAAAATTATAACTAAAATAGACCACGATGCACCTACTACCATGGTTAAAATCACAAATACTGGTGATACTATATATTGATGAGAATTTGACCACTGAATTATCATATACTATTGGTAATAATGTAAAATTGTACACTATTTGGGAAGGATTTCTGTAATTTCTTAAATCACTACTTTTATACCTGTCATAGAATCTAGTACTTCCTCTGTGTTTTACCCTGAAGCTTCCTATATGCAAAGATTATATGTCTCCATGGTTTCACTGATTATATGGCTTTTTCTTCTGAACTACTGTCAATGATACTTTCCCTTACATTTCCTTTCAGATTTCTCATTGAAAGCTTATAGAAATATACTCATTTTATACAGGTTTTGTGTTCCTCTTCCTTGCTGCCCTCATTTATTAACTTCAATACACTTGATGGATTTTCTTATAAAAGATATATATGTGTATATGAATAAGCAGTGACATGTCATTGATAAATAAATATGGATATTTCTCTTTCTTACCAGTGTGAGTGCCTGCCATTAGTTTTCTCACTCTATAACTATAGCAGCCACTTGCAATGTGATGTTTTCCTTTAAATGTATTTTACTAATCCATTTTTGGAGTAGATAATGAATATGATCGTTATGAAGAATTGGTTACATGTACATGACATATTTCAATTCTTTCCCCCCTTCTCCTCCATTTTCTTTTCTTCTTTTTCTTTTTTTACCTTTATTAGCACATGCTTGCAATACATAAAGACTATGTTCATTGTATGGGGCTGATAACGTGTACACAGCACAGTCCATTTCCCTTCTTTCCCCTCTTCCCTCCACACCACATATTTTTCCAGGATCAGATTCTTTTATTTATCTCATGAGCCTTATAAATTTACTTGTCATTACATGGATTGAAAACCAGACTGATAGGCCAAAGAACACATAAAAATAGAAGGTAATTTTACTAAATCAAGGCACACTTTTAAATACAATGTCAAGGTATGCTTTTAAATACAACGTCCACAAAAGAATCACAATACTTTTTCCCCTTATTATGTCTTTTTATTTTGATATATATTTCTATACAATATATTTCAACATATATTTTATCACACAAACACACACACACACACACACACATATATAATTTTCAATATGAGATGAACCGTATGATATTTAAACTTGTGCGTCTTAGTTACTTCACTTTATAGTCTTAAGGTGCATATGCATTTTCTTGCAAATGGCTCAAGTTTATACTTTAGTAGGGTAGAGTAGTACTCTACTGTATGTGAGGTGTACTTCTTTATCCATTCATCTATTGATGGACATATATGCTGTTTCCAGGATTTAGCTATTATGAACTGTGCTTCTCTAAACGTGGATATGAATGTATCACTGTGGTATGATGTCTTTAACTCTTTTGGGAAGAGACCTACAAGAGAAAAGCTAGGTCAAATGGAACTTTCACTTGATTTCTTTTCAGGAACCTCCATACCGATTTTGATAGTGATTGCCGCAGTCAACAGTCCCACTTAGAATGGAGAAGGGTTCCTTTCTCCTGGAAGCCTCTCCAGCATTTGCTATTGGTTGATTTCTTGAAGATACGCATTTTTCTCTGGAGTGAGATGAAATCTCAGTACTGTGTTAATTTGCATTTCTTGGAGGGTCAGTGATGTTGAGTATTTTATCATGTATTCACTGGCTTTTTGTATTTTTTCATCTGAGAAGTGTCTGTTCATTTCAGATGCCCATTTGATAGTCTAAAGTTTTAGAGGTCTAATTGTTTTCTTTACGTTAGTCCTTTTTTTCTGAGGAGTAGTTTACGAGTGTGTTTTTCCCATCCTGTAGGTTGTTTCTTCACTGTCCTAGTGGTTTCTTGTGCTGTGCTTTTTAATTTTATGTGATCCCATTTGTTGATTCTTGGTGCTGTTGTGCAAACAGATTTTGTTTACAAAGTCTTTGCTTTAACCTATGCTTCAAGAGTTTGTCTCCCAGCAGAATAAGTGCTTTTGTTCTACAGTTTAAATCTTTGTTATATTTTTATTTTAGTTTAGTGCATGGTTAGATATATGAGTCTCAGTTCCTCTTTTGATGTGTGGCCAGACAGATTTCCTAGCACCATTTGTGAAAGAGGCTGTCTTTCCTCCAGTGAAGGTATTTGATCCCTTTCTCAAAAATTACATATCTGAGTATACCTGAAATTGTTTCTGTATCTTCAGTTCTGTTTCATTGACTCAAGAGACTGTTTTTTTTTTAAAAACACCATGCTGCTTTTATCACCGTAGCTTTGTAGTGTAACATTAAATCTAGAACTGTGATGCCTCCACTGTGCCTTTGTTTGCCAGAATCGTTATTCTAGATCTCTTCTCATCCTATGTGAATTTTAGGATTTCTTTCTCTAGTCCTACAAGGAATCTTACTGGTTCTTTGATTTGGATTCCATTAAACCTATAAAATAATTTTGAAACTATGGCATTTTTTTTTTTTTACTGTATTGGTTATGCCTATCCAAGAACAAGGGATATCTTTCCATTTTCAGATATCCCATTCAATCTTTTCTAAAGTATTGTAGTTTTTCACTGTAAAGGTCTTTACTTTGATTAAGTTAATTTGTGAGTGTTTCATTTTTCTTGATATTATTGTGAAGGATATTGTTTCCCTAATTTTCCTCTCGGTGAGCTTTTTATTGGTGTGCAAAAATGTGATTCATGTTTTAGTGTGGATTTTGTATCCTGCTCCACTGCAGACTTTGAATAGTACTTCCAGGAGTTTTTTGGTGGAGTTTTGAGAATCTCATATGTAATGGATCATGTCATCAGCAAATAATGATAATTTAACTTCTTCCTTCCCTATCATATCCCTTTTATTTTTTCCTTTGTCTTATTGTTCCCGCTAATGTTCTGAGAACTATATTAAACAGAAGAATGATAAGAAATATCTTTGCCTTGCTCCTGATTTTAGTGGGAGAGCTCTTAGCATCTCTCAATTTTGTATGATGTTGGCCACTGGTTTTTAATAAAGACTTCCTTTTCCTATGTTCTTTAGTAATTTTATCATGAATGGAGGGACATTGAATACTGTCAAATGCCTTTTCTGCATCTCTTGAGTGGATAGTTTATTTCATTTACTGTTTCTGTGGTGTATTACATTTACTGATTTGTATATGTTAGACCTTTACTGCAATCTCCAAAATGAATCCTGCTTGCTCAACATTACTATCTCTTTTCTGTTTTTATGAAGAAAAGTTATTACTTTATGTCAGCTTTGGATTTTATTAAATGACCTTCAGAAGACTGAGGATATCTGTACCTAGTTCTAGCATTTCAAGGGTTTGTATCATTAGTGTGAATTGAATTTTGTCTTGCATCTTTCTCTTACTATACTGTATGCTACTGGGTTCTGTTCTTCGCAGAAAGTATGCCCCTGAATTGCTGGGATACATGCAACTTTGTCATGATCTTTAATCCTTCTAGTATGTCATTTAATCCAGCTTGCTAGTATTTTCTTCAGGATTTTAAAAAATCTATGTTCAAAATATATTAGTGTGTATTTTTTTTTCCTGGTTTTGTCTTTACTTAATGTTGTGTATTGAAATTGTAGGCCTTTTAAAATTACTGAGACACATTTTTTGTCTCTATTTGTTGGGTATCTTTTTAAGTAAATGTTTGATAAGATTTATTGTTAGTCTCCTTTTGTCCTGAAGTTTTCTTTGTTGTGGTGCTTTTATTGCTGATTTTAACTCTTTGCTTGTTACAGATTTTCAGTTTAATTGAATCACTTTCATAAGTTTATGTGTTTCTAGGAATTTTTAAGTTATATAAGCAATATAAATTGTTAATGGACAAGAAGCCATGGTGAGTTCTTACATATTTTTGTATTTCTATAACATGGGTAATTATATCCCTACTTTCATTATTGATTTTTAAATGTGAATATTATTTTTTTAGTCCAGCTAAAGATTTTAGATTTTTCTTTATCTCTTTTAAGAACAAACATTTTTAGTGGTTCTTTGTATGGGTTTTACAATCTTGGTTTATTTTCAGTCAAAATTAATTACTTATTCCTTCTGCTAGTCTTGGATTTTCTTTGCTCTTCTTTTTCCTATTCTAAAAAGTAAAAATAGGTTATTGATCTGCAACTGTGCCTCTTTTTTGATGGAGCCGTTTGCAACAGTACCTATGAACACCGTTTTGGACATATCCCATATAGTCTGGTATGTTTTGCTTTATTACCACCCCTGTAAAAATGTATTTTCCCGGGTGGGCCTTGGGATTTTGCTTTTTTGTAGCCTACTTACCAGATTTTGCTTTGTGTTTAGAGGATTTTGTCTATTACATTTTAAATATTGGTTAATATGAAAGACACTACCTCTGAAGTTGCTGTTCATTTCTGATTTATCTTGTACAGTTTTGACTCCGATATTATAATTACTGCTTTCATTTTGTTTAATTTTTTCTACTGTGCTATTTTCATTTCTTTCTCTTCCCTTTTTGTGTGCGTTTCTGGTTGTTATTCTGAAGATTACAATTATTATTCAAAATTGATTCCAGTCTACTTTGAATAATACAAGTTTGTTTCAAATTACATATATTCATCTTTGGTTGGGCTGTGTTCTCATCAGTTACATTATATTTATGTGTCTGATAACACTGGCTTACAGCATGGTTATATATTTGTACTTCAATCTCACAGGATTAGAAAAATGAGTTATAAGCCCAAAACATGATAGTAATGAATTTATTTTTTGCCTGTGTAGCTACATTCACTTAAGCTCTTTACTTATTAAATTGTTGAGTGCAGACCTCTCCTATTACACTGTAGCCCTCTTATTAGTGTTTTATAGGGAGGTATTTTGGTGCCAAATTCTCTTAAGTTTTATTTATCTAGAAATGTCTTTATTTTACTTCATTCTAATTTTTGAACTGAAATATCAGAATTTGATATATTTTTGAGATATGATGTGATATCTTTTATGTCTATGCATGATATAATGTTTAAATCAGATTAAACATATCTATCTCCTTAGGTCTTTATCTGTTTATGTAGATGCATTCAAAATCCTTCTAAGTTTTGAAATATACAGGATGCTACCATCGTCTATAGTCATTCTATGTACTGGCACAGTGGAACTTCTTCCTCCATTTGAACCATAATGTACTGCATGTGATGAGCCTTTCTTCATTTAAATCTTTAACCTGCTTTGAGCTAATTATTTTCTAACTGATGAGATATGCACTTCTAGTTTCATTCTACTGGATGTGCATATTCAACTTCTAACATTTAGTCCTCCATATATAATCTCCATATATAATCTTAGTTACTTTATAAAAAAGTTATAGGCTGTGTTGTATGAGTTTATTCCTAGGTTTTGGTTTAGTTCCACTGTCCGTTGTGTCCATTTTTATGCCAATACCATTGTGTTGTGATTACGATAGCTTCCTTGTATATTTTGAAGTTATGAAGCGAAATGTGTCCAACTTTGTTCTTCTTGCCCTACTTTGATTTGGTTCTGAGAGACTTCTTGTGGTGTTAGTTTTATGGTTTGCTAGTGTTTTGCTAGGATTCTTGAATCTATCTTGATTTGTGAAGGATGAACTGTAGTTTTATATGCTTGTAGTGACTTTGCCTAGCTTTGGTATCAAGGTGATGCTCATCTCATAAAATGAAATGTAGAACATTCTTTTCTTTCCGTTTTTTTGAAAGTTTCAGAAGGATTAGCGTTAGTTTTTTATTTAAGAGTCTGGTAGATTTCCATCATGAGTGCATCTGGTTGTAGGCTTTTCTTTGATAAGAGACTTCTATCTCCGGATTCAATTTTCTTACTCATTATTTGCTTGTTCAGATCTCAAACTTTATGCTTTGGGATTGGTAGGTTGTAGGAATTTATCCATTTCTTCTAGGTTGTTCAATTTGTTGGTGTAAAATTGCTTGAACTTGTCATGGATTCACATGTAGGTACTATAAGAAATAATATAAGGAGATTAGACATATCCCTTATTCAATATATCCTAAAGGCAATTGTTTGAAAATTTTATAGTTCTGTATCAAAAATTATTTTGACATTTGCACAGCATACTGACCTCATTAAAATTTCTTTAGTCTTAATATACAGAGAAGCCTTTTAGTTTTTAATCATTTATTGTGCATGTCACTTTTTACTGTCAAGTACATGTTGAAAAGTAACATCATGGTACTTAAAAAATTGTATACACATGAAAATCACAATTCCAAAGTACCCTTAAAATTATTCATTATATTTCCAGAAAACTCTAATATGAGTAATATAATTGATAACTGGAAGAAAATATTTCATTAATAAATACATTTGTAACAAAAATTATGGTCCACTCTTACTTTGGCTGTGTGACTGAGAAAATCAACTTGAAATGTGATAAAATAAAGTTACCTCCTTTGCTTTTAGTCTAGGTTCATAGAATTTCAGTGTCAATACCCTTGAAGTCTAATATTCCCAGCAGTAGCTTTCATCAGTCAAGTGCAATAAAAGCTGTGGGGAGGGTGGAGTCAGCATTCAGTTTAAAATGTACCTACTGAACAGGCTTTTCATGACTGTGATTCATACATGGAACCAGTTGCATGCTCATGAGGTGATTGGGAAAAACTGGCCAAGAGAATAGGTCTTTTGTGCTTTTATAGTTCATTTTCCCTTCCAGGCAATAAAACATGAAGCATTTTTATAACTTTGTACAGACATTTATAGGGATTAAAAATTTTTAACTAACTACTCAAGGTGCCAAGAGGAGTCATTGATGTACTTCACCAATATTATTTTCAATAAATAAGAAATAATAAGTTTTAGATATATTTGGTTTCACCTAAACTAGTCAAAGTTTCTTTTCTATATATTATATATTTAGGAAGTAGCCAAAACATAGCCATGACTTTGGATAAGGCAAATAGAGAAATAGGTGTGGGACTTATGAGAAGTGGTCCACTCAGTAGTAGGGACAGGTCAGGATTAGAAATTCTGGTAAGTAAAACAGGTAATTATTGCTAAAAGACTATCTGCCACATAATTCTTCAGGGAAGCCTCCACATACATAAAATTATTAATTAGCACATTATACTTCATTCAGTCATTTTCAAATTTGTTCACTGAGAATAATCATTTCTATAAAGAATATTTCTCAAACTACTTCAATATCACCCTGAAATAGTCTCTTCATGATGGTTTTTGTTATATATTAGTGAATAATAAACTGTATCAGCACTTTAGTTTTTCTGTGCCTTTGTTAATCAAGATTTTCTAAAGGAATAGAATAAAATGTATATGTATAATTGCAAGAGTGGTTCACTGGCCTAGGTGATGGAGGCTAGATTACCCCACAATGGCCATATGGTAGGTGGAGACCCAAGCAAAAGAAATGTTTGCTCAGGCTAGGAAGCTGAAAGCCTCAGAAAAAGAGGAAAGAGTGACGCAGTCCTGCTTTGAGCTTGAAGGCCTGGGTGCTCCTGGAAACTGCTAGTGTCAGTCTGCATTCCAAGGATCTGGGGTCTGATGTTCAGAGGCAACAACAACAGTAACAAAACAACAACAACAACGTGCGCCTACTTGGGCTTGTTGACGAAAGCAAATTTCCCACTTGTGCTTCCTGTGTCCTCTGAACCCTGCGCATACTGGAAGACTTTCCTTTCATTCAAAGGGGTCTCGTGGGCCGGGGCGTGCGAACCCTGATCAGAGACGAATGAAAACACTAGAGAGAGGATACTGTTGTGGGGAAGGCAGGAAACTTCACGAGAATGAAGCCCCAGATTGACCTAACTTTCCAGTTTCATTAAGAAATAAACAAAGGTGTTGTGTTCTGCTGAACAGTGTACAGAATTCACATTAGAAAGGCATGATGAGAGTTATGCCAAATTGTTAACTTCATCAGATGGTTCCCAGGATGCCCCTCATGTTTCACCCCAAGCTGGCAGAACGCCTTGTCTTTAAGGTGCTCCAACTCCTCAGAGTCAACAGTCTTCTGAACCATGAGTCAACCCTTTGCATGCCACAAGGAACGCTTCTCCCCTTTTTGGTCTCTTAAAGCAGTTGATTAGAGATCTTTCTTCTTTTTTTGGTATTCATGCTTGCATTCCAGTTTTACCAAATAGGCACAAAAGAAAAAGAGTCATTAATAAAAGGACAGCAATGACTATCTTTCCCCAGTGAGTACCTGATGTCCAGGTTTTGGGATCCAAAAAGCATAGGTTAGATTTTTAAAATTTCATAGCAGTCTGAGTAGGCTGCTCTTCAGTAACCAGGACAGCCTGTTGAATTTCTTCATGTAGCTTTTGGACATCAAGGTAACACCATTCCCTGAGTGGACCTTTGTAAGTGTCAGGTCTCATTCCAAGGATGAGGTATAAGACAACCAGGTTTAGAGTGCCAATCACAGGCAAGAGAATTTCTCATATGAAATGCAGCAAAGCAATCCCTGAGAAAGTGAGTAGCTGTTTCTATAGTTTTAACTAGGTAAATAGTCTTTTTTATCAATACATTGTTAAATATTAAGGTCATTAATGTGACATTAAGAATAGCATGGTTAACATATTTAGCATTTTGTAACAGACTGGGGCAAAGAAACAATTCAAGTAGCAGCTGCGGCCTGAACGACTATGGCAGAAGTGAGCGCAACAGTGAGTGAAGGTACCAAGGGCCCAGGACTCTTTCCAGGGTCGGGTTAACCTGACTGATAAATAAGTGGGTGTCTTTCATTATAGCATTAAAATGTTAGAATTTGTAGGCTCCTGAGGCAAACAAATATAGCATGTGCACCTGGGACAGATAACTTCAAACAGAGGATCATGGAGGGAAGTGTTAAGAGGCCCTTATAAAAACACCTAAGGGTGTCTGATGCACACTTTAGTGCAGGAAGTACTGTTTTTCAGAAAGGTGAGTTTGCTTTGGCCCCCTTCATTAGATAATTGTCCCTGCCATATCTGGAGTGGATGGAAGGAATGTCCCAGTCTCCAGGTGCTAGCCTGTGGTGGACTGTTACACAGCAAGGGTTGACGTGTGGAGAAACTGCCCTCTCCCTAAATTATGTGATCACTACTATAGACAGCAGGATGTGGAAAATTGGACGCATACACAGGAAGTATATACAGTTACATTTAACCTGAAGATAGCCCTTTGGTCCCCAATCAAGGATGGCTGGGTTTCCCCATTTGGTCTTATGGCTGATGGCGCCTTCACATCATTTCTAATTTACTTCCTGACATTGAGGCTGCAAGTCTTTCAAGACATGTCGAAGGAAGATGAGTCTGGACACATTTGCAATAGTTTTACCATGTTTACAACTTCCCAGAGCTAAAAATTCAAGGGCATTAGGACCCAAGCACAGGTCAAGCCTTATCTGTGTTCTAGAGGAAAACAGAGGGGAATCAGCACATACACACAGGAGTTTGCATGCACCAGTAAGTTATACTGGTCCTGCTGTCTGACATGGAGTCAGATGATACAAGACAGGTCTCCTTGCCTCCTATGTAGGCACTTTCCTTGTTGAATACAAGAAAAGGGGAGTCAAACCAAGTCACTGGTTCCCACAAAAGGGTGTTTTGAATGAAAGCCCAATAAAGAGAAGTTTGTCCCCGGGGAGATGTCCCAACATTATCGCATAGCTGACTATAGCAAGCATGACCGGAAAAAGGGTCTCAGGGGTCTTTTGCTGTCCCATGTGCTGACTGAAGAAGTTTGTCAGCTTGGTGAGTCATCTTGAGGCTTCTCCAGGTCAACTCTGGAGCTGGAATTTTCTTTTTTTTTTTTTTTTTTTTTTTTTTTTTTTTTGGCAGTACTGGGGATTGAACTCAGGACCCTACACTTGCTAGGCAGGCACTTACTCCACTGAGCTATATCCCCACCCCTGGAGCTGGAATTTTCCCAGGCGATAGGAACCATTGTTGGTCTTTCCTCTCTACCAGGTAAAGGGCGTTGAATTCCTTTCTCCAAAGGTTATGGTAGGGATTCAACAAGGGTCTCTTCTTTAATGACACACAAGCAAATCCTCCAACCCCAAAGAGGAACAATGCCTTCCCAGGTCCCTGAGCTAACATCCTTCCATAAGACTAAAAGCTGGTCCGTTTGACTGGACATTGTAGCCTAATACTGTTCTTCTGAGGTGCAGCCTTGCTCATTAACATTGAAAAACTTAAGACAGGAGAAGCAGAAAATATCTTTGTGGGGAAGTCAGATGACTTCACTGGAAAGAATGGCTGCCTTTGCCCGAGGTGGGAGAACACCTCTTCTTCAAGATGTTCCAGTCCTTAGGTCAGCATTCTTCTGCACCCTGAGTCAACTCAAGTAAATGTCAACCCATTGGCATAAGAAACTCCTCAGGAGTTCATGACCAGTTTTCTTGTTTCCATGCCAACAAGTTCAGGAAAAACTTCACAGATAATCCTAAAACTGTGATCTACCAATTTGCTAGGCATCTCTAAACCAGTCAATTTTACAATCAAGGTTAATCTTTACAATGAGTAGCTGGGCTCAGCTTTATCTCTTTTGCTTGGGAGTTTTCATGAGTTTTCTGTCAGCTACAGACACACCAGTCTGAAGGTTCAGTCGGTCTAGATATTGAATGTGGTTCAGCCACAAAGCTGACAATTGGTAGTACCTGATAGCTAAGAGTGCAACTGTGTATTTTAAGCAAGTTACCCTTGTACTTGTTTGAGTTTCTTATAGTATGGTTTCAAGCAGCATGTCTTAAGAGAAAATGTACAGTGCGCATATAGGTACTGGCAATATTTTTAAAATGTGACATAAAAGAAGTCTGGGAAAGACATAGAAGTAAACCAGAGGTGTAGGAGGAAAACAAGAACTTTATTTTTCCATGAAATAATTTTGACAATCATAAGTTTCCTGTACAGTGCTTAGCAACAGGCAAAATACTGAAGATTTTGGTGAAACCTACAGAATCCCACAAAAAAAAGAGTGAAGAATGACTGGGAAGTATAGTAAAGTGTAGACACATGTAAAATAAAGGAAAAGAATTAGAATATGCTTAAATCTCCCATGGGTGTCTCTTTTATGACATTTTATTTTGTTTGTTGCAAAAAAAATAAGAAATCTCACACATATACTGCTGATAAGAGGAAACCAATAAATAGAAATTTTGAGATTAGATCTTAAAATCTTTATATTTTTCCATATTACACTGAGAAGTCATTTCTTTAGGTAGGGAGTTGTAAGGATTTTGTATTTAAAAATTAACAAGCAATGTTTTAAATTTAATATTTTTAAATAAGAGACAATATACTACTTTAACTATTATTAACCAGCGCGGCGGCTGCGCGCTCTTCCAAGACGTGCAGAAACCTTCTGAAGATGAGTGGGTAAGACCCTGGATGCCATGGAAGCTGCCCTGGCCCTGGAGAAGAACCTGCACCAAGCTCTTCTGGATCTTCATGCCTTAGGCTCTGCCAAGACAGACCCCCATATCTGTGATTTCCTGGAGAACCACTTCCTAGATGAGGAGGTGAAGCTCATCAAGAAGATAGGTGACCACCTCACCAACCTTCACCGGCTGGCGGAGCCCCAGGCTGGGCTGGGCGAGTACCTCTTCAAAAGGCTTACCCTTAAGCACAACTAAGAGGCTACAGAGCCCGGCAGTCTCTGAGGGGCTCCTGAATCATCTGGCATCAGGGCTTTGGCCTAACTCCCTCCCTCCAGCCATTAGGCAGCTTTTTCACCTCTGGAGCCCCCTCCCAAATCTTGGACCAAAAGAAAATAGAGCCTTTTGCAGAAAAAAAAAAAAAAAAAAACTGTTTTCCTTTTTCTTATAATGTTAAATATAATTTTTCTTATTTCCATTCATAAATTCTTTCTTTATATTTATTGTCCTAATTTACCTTATATACATATTCTGACATTTTGGCCAGAAATGTTATTAAAAATACATGAACTATTCAGCAAAAAAGTCAGAAACCTTATGTTAGAAGTGAAATTGCATTAAGATAATGCACATAATAAATTATCTGAATATTATAGATATTGAAGATCATAAAGTACCCTTTGGTTTATTAAAATAAGCATAAAGATTAGAAGTAAAGTGTATTTCATATCAAGAATATAAAATAAAAATAATTTATAGTCCTAAATGTTAAACAACATTAATTTTAAGAATATATATTATATTAATCACAGTTACTTTCTATTTTGCTGATGTTGTTGAGATACCTGATGATATGGAGCCCTTATCATTGATTAATTCAAGTAGTGATTAATATTTACACAAGTTTTTGTTGTTCAGTATGAGTCTTGTAGCAGACATATTTTCATTTATCAAAAAAGGAAATTATTTGGAGAGTGGGGTAGTCACCACACTATACAGACATAATATTCAGTGCAATCTTAGTTGAGCCTTTGACATAAAGCCAGATTTTATTTCTAAAGCTACTGTCAGTAGAATATACTTTCCCACATTATTTGCTTAGACTGAAGTGTTCAGATTTCAGGGACCTTTCTCTGCAGATGAGCTAAGCAAATTGATTTAGAGATCTGCCACACAAAGCTATGGAGCCTTGTCAGTGTATCCATGATGATGATTAATTAAGGTAAACATTTCTCACAAAAACCAGGTTAACATTTTCCAATTTTAACTTTGCTATAAAATATTCAGTTTGTTCTTTATTAAATCACCTACTCGGTAACATACATTTTTACTTCGTTTTCTTTTTCCTTAGAACTGTGAAGCATTTTTAAAATAAAGTAGAAAGTAGAAATAATGTAGAAATTTTGAAAAGAATGACTCTCATTTACATATGAAATAATAAAACAAATGCAATGATAAATACAGTTCCATTTCTAAATTATAATGATTTGACTAAATAGTATTACAAAAGAATTTATAATAAAGGGAATTAACATCAGATTTATTATTTTTGTAAACAGGTCATTGATTTGAAGATTTATATAATCATTTGACAGTAACAGGCAAAATATAATAAATTTATCTCAAGATAAACATACACATATATATTCTTATACTGCTTATACATTTCAGTCCATTCTTAATAATATGAAAAATCAGAATAACTTAGATTTTTCTCTTGTATTCATTCCCATAAATCTCACTTCTATTTCATATGTAATACTTTTTGGATCTTTGCAAAACTTACATGCACTTTCTTCACTTCTTTCTGTAATTAATCCTTTATAGTACTGTATTTTCTATCTATATGGTTTATAAATGTCATAATTTTTCTTAACTCTGTTGGAGTTACTTTGCTGATGTGGTGTGGCAATACATCATAAGGTTCCTATTGCACGAATACTGTTTTATTGCAATATATCAGAGCAATAATTAATCATGAGTAATCCAAGTACAGCCACAATGAGGGCTTTATATATTTACAATATTCTAAGTAAACTGAAGTAATATAGTTAGATTAAAATGTAGACAAAATAAAAATTCATCACCTATGGTACTGGTTTGCAATAATTTATACACTTATCTTCATCTCAAAGTGAAATAGAGCTTTAATTCTGGAGTTTCACCATGTATACTGCGATGGCAGAAGCAGCACAACCTTTCATTGGACTGGACTGTAATCACACCACAGCCTTCATCCTTCCTTCCTCCCTCCCTTGTTTCCCATTTTTCCTTCCTAGTTCTCTCTCTCGCAATGACCTAGATAGGACTCAGGCACACTAGCTTCTTCCTCACACCCAGGAGTGATGGGATTACAGGCAGACTCATCACATCTTAATCAGGAGGGTGTAACTGATCAATGTGTTCTCTAAAAAATTATCCTTTATACTAAATTTGAAGTCAATATTACTTCAATTTGACACAATTGCATTTAATTTAAGAAAAGTTACGTGATTAGAACAACAGTCAAAACCATGATTTTCACAAGGGAACTTAAATGTTTTTCTATCAAATCTAGTAATTTCTCAACATACTATATGAATTCACAGCTGTTGAAATTTCTCTACATATTATCCTATATTTTTAGACTATGTTAAGAAACAATATCAAGATTATTACGAGGAATTGCTATTTCATTTATAGTGTCATACTGAAAGTGTAGCAAATAGCACTGTCAAATTCTGTGATTGAAGAGATAAAACATCAAATGAATATTAGTAATAGTGTTGAGTTTATGATTAGGTAAATACACATTTCTATATTTTGGGCAGATAAGAATTCACTCACAGATAAACTGCTTTTACCATAGCTTTAAGGAGGCCGGAAGTCATTCCAAAATTGAAAATGTGCCTTCCCAATACTACATAAAAACATAATACATAACATAGCTGTATATGAGTCCAAAAACTCAGCATATTCTGATGCCAAGAAGTGGAGGTTCTGTTATTAACACCTGAAATTATGTCCAAATATGTTCTGTATTGATTTTGACATTGGTGTGGTCGTCTGGTTTTGAAAGACACATAGAGAAAAACCTAAAGCAATTCAACACATGCTTATTCTGGTGATTTACCTCTTAATTTATAGAAGTAAACTTAGGTTGTGAAGTCATGCCTGCTGTTTCAATGATAATTAAAAGTAATAGAGCAATGTTACTTAAAAATACAGTGCACAGTTTGAAAGTTTATAAATGTGCCTGTAACATAAGTGCCTACATACTTCAGCACATTTCTCTTAAGACTTTCAGGACTGGGAGAAAGGAACTAAGCAAAAGCTACTCCTATTTTTCAGTTCTGAATACCACATATACCAGGTGGCTCTAGTGCAAAAAAGACAGTGTGTGACTGATGCACTACCGGGTGGCATGGTGCCTGGCACTTGGCAACGTAGTGTGGAGACAAACCAAGATTGGATTTTATAGAAGGGAATTTTTCTGAATAGCAAGCAAAAAGAAGAAATTGACTGAGAGAGAAAAGGTAGACGATTATTTGAATATTACCTATATTAGGTTTCAAAATATGTTTGAGTGTAAACTATATTTGTTTTTATTATGTCAATGAGTAGACAGTAATGTCTTCAACATTGTTAGACAGACAGACAGGGGCTGGGGATATAGCTCAGTGGAATAAGTGCTTGCCTAGCAAGCGCAGGGTCCTGAGTTCGATCCCTAGTACCGCAAAAAAAAAAAAAAAAAAAAAAAAAGACAGACAGACCAGATAAACACCTTACCTAAAGAGTGAATCGTTGTACTCTTCTCTGTTTCCTACCATATCTACAGACAAATGCCAATTCTAATACTTTTTAAATTTAATCTGGTTTTCCCACTTCACTCTATGTAGTGTCTTATGTTCTCTTAATTTTCTAAAAATTTTCCAAAACTTTAAGATTATGTTTAAATGTGCATTAATAAATTAATTCATGCACATGGTGTACAGTGTGAGGTCCTGTGAATAAAAGTTAATTCTAGCTAAAGCATTTATCAACCAAGAAATAAATGGAATAAATATTAGAAAAATCAGTAGTTCATCATTTGTAAATATATTCCCTGAGACTACACTGGATAGAATTCTGTTGACAAATTAAGGAAAAATAAAGTGGCTGGTTTTTTGAAAGATTATCTGATTAAATGGGCTGAACATTTAATTGCAAAGTAAATGTTACATTACGAACAGCTAGATCATTATTAGAATATTATTATTACTAGATCATTACTATTATGACCAGTAAGACTATGACCTTCATGGAATTTGTTATATTTCCTTGCATAGACCTAAATAGGAGAAAAGCAACAAGACAATAAGAAACAAAATCAGCCAGATCATGTCTGTAATTTTTCCTTAGGTTACTTTTTGCCTTGGTAATTCTATTGGTGTCAGAAGCTACTATTATTACCCCAAGAAGCTTTGCCTATTATTAAGATGGATAGGTTTAACCTACTAAAAAGTTTATAATGCATTAAGACACCAACTATTAATGTTATGTCAAGTAGATCTTAAATATTAAAGTGTTTCCATAATCATTAATAAAGTTATTTTCAAATTTATCCTTCTAAATTATAGTCAGATATTTTAAACACTTATTTTCTAATTGTACATATTTAACTACTCTCAGGGTAATTTGGGCCCTGTGATCATATGGTATATCTTTTAAATTTCTAAAATTTATTTCAACAGTTAAATAGAAATACAAAATAGCAAGTGACACTTTAATACGTGTCTCAATTCTATAACTTTTAAATCAAGTTGAAAACATCTATTTCTTAAACATTTCATATTTTTATGGTAGATAATTTTTCCAAATTTTTCTTTCAGTTTTTTTTAATATACAGCATATGTTGTTATCAATAATTACCTCACTCTGTAGTAACGCAGGCCATTTTACTTCTGTCTAACTGTAACTTAGTACCCAGTCTTCAAACTCCCATGAATCTTGCTTCCTTTTGCTCTCCCCAGCCTTTAGTACCTACCATCTACTCTCAGATTTACTGAGGTAGCTCATTTAATGTCTGCGTAAATACTGAGTGAGTTCCTGCAGTAAACAACATCCTGTGCCTAGCTTATTAATATAACGAATTCCACTTTCATTCCTGTGGTTGTGCCAAATGATTTTTATGGCTAAATAATTTTCCGTTGTGCATATCAATTCAGTTTATGGACAGAGTTCTTTTCCATTTGCCTTACTTTTCTTGTTGCTGAGACAAAATAGCCAACACCCAAAGTTAAAAGGAGGAAAGGTTTATGTAGCTCACAGTCTGTAGGCTTCTCAACCCATAATTGGCTGACTCCAAGACAGCATACAGCAAAGGGAAAGCCATTCATGAAGGTGGGAGACAGCAAAAGCAGCAAGTGGGAGAGAGAGAGAGACAAGACTCTTTCTGCAGAGGCTTTGGGGGTACATCTAGATATAACAATAACATTTATTCCTTAGTCCCCCCCAAAGATTCATGCACATCCCTTTATGCAAAAGGAATTTAGTGCATCTCCAAGAGCTGCCAAAGCCCTAACAGTTTTAGCAGTGCTGAGAAGTGCAGGTCAAATGTCTGCTGTGAGATCTAAGGCAAACTCTTAGCTGGG
Organism: Dinomys branickii; assembly: GCA_004027595.1. NCBI lineage: Eukaryota > Metazoa > Chordata > Mammalia > Rodentia > Dinomyidae > Dinomys > Dinomys branickii. The sequence continues at coordinate 96,927 of PVLD010004653.1, forward strand.
AGCACCTGTACAAATGAAAAGTCAGACACTTCCAACATTCAGTGGCACAAGATAGACATTTCCATTCCAAATGTTACAAAGAGAGGGATGCAAAGGAATGAGACCAAAGCAAGTTCACAAGCCAACAGGGCGAATAATAAGTCCTGTAGATATATGTGCAGCATGCAAATCAGTCTATGGAAAGATGTGAACTCCAAAGGACTTGAGAGACTCCAGCCCTACAGCACTCCTGATGGTTTTAACTCCCATGGCTTCTCTGTTGGATCAACCCTGCTCTCTCCTTGCAGTTTGCCTCAGATAATCCAAGTTTTCTTGCTTCTCCAAACTGGGGTCTCCACTGTACCTTTGCCTTGACACTCACAGTTCCATAAATTACTCTCTCAGGGGACCACTGCCTGGCCTCCCTAGCCTTGTTCTGAAATCCAGATGGAAGCCTTCTATCACAAGTCTTCCATTCTGCAGACGCCTAAAAGCAGCACCATATGGATGATGCCAAGGTCTCCCACCAGCTGGAGCAGTAGCCAGCCTTCTCTCTCTCTCTTCACTGTAGGGATGGTGTGTCTATATCACTGAGCACTCTGAATTGAATCTGAGGAACAAATTCTCTTGGCTGCCACCATCCCTGAAACTGGTGCTCCTGGGCTTTCTCCTCAAAGCAAAATCTTTCAGTTTTACAAATTTGAGGCTATGAAGGGTGAAGTCCTGCTGTTCCTTGTGATACCTTCAGGTTATTTTTCTATTCTCTTGCTCCCTTTCAGTAATAAAGATCAGCTGAGCTCTACCTTTGCAGTCCACAGCTTTGCTGGAGTTTCCTTTCTGGCCAACTAACAACATTTTAAATCATTCTGCTGGGTGTTTTGCTCTTTGCTGTCAACATAAATCTTCCTTAAATCCCCCAACAGTAGCCATGCCGAAGCTTCAACAGTAGTTTGCCTTGAAATTTATTCTGCCAGATTAATTAGTGTAGTACATTTAATCTCAGTCTCAGGCAAAGTGTCTGGACAGAAGCAAAATGCAGACAAGCTTTCTGGTAAGCCATCACACATATCATCTGGAGTCCAACAATTAATGCAGTCCTTCTTTCCAGCGGAAACCTCTGGAGCCTGGTTTTTACCAGCACAATTTCTATCAGCCTTCGACTCTTCTGAGCTTGACCAGAGTCTTCCACACAGCACAATCCAGGGCATTCCAGCTCTGTTTTTTTCAAATGACATCTCCAAAACTTTCCAAACTGTTTTCAAAAGCCATTCTCAAAGGTTCTTGAACCACATGGTCAGGTATAGTCATAGCATAGACCCTATTTCTCTGGTACAGAATTCTGTCTTAGTTACTTTTCTTTCATTGCTGAGAAAAACACTTGACACCCAAAGTTAAAGGGAGAGAGATGCGTTTAGCTCATAGTTTGTAGAGGCTTCAGGCCGTAATCAGCCATCTGTAAGGCAGGGTAAAAGGCGGCAGAGGGGCTATATCCATGGTGAAGGGAGACAGCCAGGGCAACGAGAGGAGGGAGCGGGCCAGGCCTGTTTCTGCCTCTCATGTTGTAGGCCGGCTACCTGCCCTAGGGTGGGTGTAACTCACACACTTAATCGCATTGTGCTAGGAATTAAACACACACGCTAGATTCAGCACACCTCCAAAGAATCCCTTTGACAGCATGAGGTTGTGGGAGACCTCTAGATAGGAACCATAACCCCATTCTTGACTATGGTAAACAGTGCTTCAGAAAACACGAAAGTGTATTCTCTTCAACACACTGATTCAATTTCCTCTGGATTCATATCCAGTATTAACATCTCTGGGTCATATAACAGTTCTAGTTTTAATTTTTTGAAAAATATTCATGCTGATTTGGATAATGATTATACTAATATGCATTTATCAAAAGTACGTGAGGTTTCCCTTTTGTCCACACCCACATCATCACTTATCTTTTTGGGTGTAGCGGTTCTGCTGGAGTGAGCTGATCTTATATTAAGGTTTTAAATTGCATTAATATATACACACTAAAATTAATCAGGACTTGTCAAAACTTTTTCAAATTTTCTTGGACAGAATTTGATATATTTTCAGCAAGTTTTTAATCAAGTTTTAATATTGAGGTTGGTTAGTGAAAAATAAATTTTATGAAGCAGTACTTACATATATAAAAGATATAAAATATTAAGACTTTCAAAAAGAAATTGCTAAAATTTCATGTGAAACACTTTATTTGATATGAAAGTTTTGCTTAAATTTATAAATTTAGCTTTTATGTTTTATTTTTGTCCCAACTGTCTACAAACTCAAAGATCCTGGACATATGTCTCATGAATCTGAGAAGTTTGCGTTGACCTTACTGACAAATACTTCACCTCTCACTTCATAGATGGAGAAGTTTGGATACAGAAAGGTTAATTCATTTGCTCAAGGTGGAATACCCTATAAATTGCTATATTCTGGAAGAATTTAGGGTGTTTGCTTTATTGGCTACTATATTAGCCACTACATCATTTCCACAACATTGAGAAAGAAAATAAATTAGAAAAAGATACACTACCTTACAATACTTTATCTCAACCTTCTTTTAGGCCTGTGCTAAACACTTCTTCAACACAGTTTATTGCTAATTGTAAAATTTTTTTTCACTCCACCAACATAAAAACAACAATGCAACAACGTTAGCAGCAACATGGAAAATTAAGGGAAGGAGGAAGTTCAGATAAAAGGAAAGAAAAAGAAATTAAAGAAACATAAGTAAGAAAAATTATTTTAATAAATGCCTTAGTAGACATAATTCCTTTCTTGGACAAAAGAGTTTAAAAGACCAAAAGCTGAAAAAGGAATTATCTCTCAAGAAAACATTAAAACAATTGAATAGGGCTTTTTTTTTTCTATCAACCATACTGAAGCACACATAAACAATCAAAAATATTAATTTTATAAACCTGTGTTTTGGAGGACTGGAGTACATGAAAATAAAATTAAATTTTTAAAATTCTTCATGAAAATTGTGTTTGTCTCTTGCAAAGCCAAGTGACACAGCATATTTCAGTGCTATCTGATAAAGCATTGCAGATACATTAAAATTTGCCTTGTTGATAAAAAAAATTACCTTGTTATGTAGAAAATCTAAGACCAAGTTTATAAATCTTGTCATAAATTCAATTAATTCTCAATTTAACTCATTTTTAAAAACACTCTGAATAAATTAATTTCCACATAGTTAATTTTTTTTCTGCTTTATAAAAATATGTACAAGTATCACATTAAAAGAAGTCATTTGGCATAAAATCTCTTTGAATATCTGAAGATGAATACTACATGTCAGTTACCATACTCACACATAAATTACATGTTTTCTAGATTTATTTTTCAATTCTCCTATGTGAAATGAAAATGGGAATAATGTGATTACTTGACTACATCCATACAGTATTAATGGTGAAGGACCAAACAGGCACAAACACTGCATCAATTCCTGAACGTAATGTGAGGCACAGGTAAGGGAAGTGAAACTAAACTTATGCATAAGGGTTGTTGTTAAATCCCATGTGATAACTTTTCCATGATTCTCAAGGCTGAATAGGCATGTTACACGTTCTCACTTGTGTTTTTTCCATCACCATAGAGAAGATATGCCTGAGACATTTAAGTGAGTCTACAAGGAGATTTGGAAGTGTTGAGCTCTTTTATAATGAGTAGATGTATGTGTCCAAAGCACCGAAGCCTAGCATGCATAACCTGATATCAGCTGACAGCCAGCCAACACATGTATATAAAAGATATGGTGATAAGTATGATATATTATTTAGAAAAATAACCCGGTCATCTCTCCTTTTCCATCTCAGTTTTTAATGTGTCTGCAATTCCTGCTTTGGAGTGCCTGGATAACAGCATAGTGACATGAGCCCAAGGAAACTAATTCCCTCACTGGTCCATGTAAAGCAGAGTCCCCAGGGACTCACTTCTGAGAGAAAGCTTTACAATTGTGCACCACTGAACCTGGAGTGAGTGGGATGATTCTTAATATGCCTGCAAGGCATCATTCTTTTCCCTCAGTAAAATATTTGGTTTTCTTTTAATGATGCTCAACTCTTCAGCAGGTGTCTCCTTTGGTTCTACCCATCATTACACATAATTTTGTTTTGGCCAAGATTTATATTTTTAAATATTTCTGCTCTATTCCGCCCCCCGCCTGATTTTCACTATTCATCTGGCTAAATGAACCTAGCACTGTGCATGTTGTCTCTTGAATACTGGGCTTTCTTGAAATTTCCTTTACTACAAAAATCAGATTGCTGGCCTTAATCTCAGTATTTTGCAACTCTCAGGATAAGGCCAAAATGTAAACAATTTGTTCCAGAGTGTAACATGAATTCATTCTAGACCAGTTGTCAATGTAGTATATGTTCCCAACCGAAAACTCATGAGCTGGGCCTTTCCTGTTCATATTTCCATCAGCATTCCTGTCTTTTAGGCTCTGACCAGAACCACTAACCAGGTCTTTTTATAGAATTCTAATATTTCTCAGGCCCACATTGCCAGACTCTTTCCAAATCCTCTTGTAAACTACTTCCAAAGGTTTCTAAGATATATACACAGACACAGTCACAGAAATAGCCATATGCCCTGTACCACTGTGTCTGCATGAGTCAGATTTCTGCTGACTGAGACACAGTGTTTGACAGGCACAGCATAAATGAGAGGTTTAATTTTGCTGGTTTTAGAGAGTCAGCGATTGGTTGACTATCTCTGAGACCAAAATCTCAAGGAGGAAAGGCATGGTGTCGCCAACCTGACCCATACATGGTGGTTGGAAAGCACAGCATGAAACAGTGCCAGAGAGGAATGGGCCACGCATCCTTGACCCAGCCAGATACACTCAAAGCATGTTTTGCTGAACCCTAACTGCATTTTAATTCAATCAAATTGACATAGCAAAATTAATAATTACATTTTTTTCCTTGTTGCTTTTCATTTAGTTAATTGCCTGATATAGTTCTTTGGTTTCTGCAGGATGTCTGAAAGAGATTATGGCGGCACTGCATGTCACGGTGAGGAGAGGTAGGTTCATGTACAAGGTATATTGGTAATAGCTTTTGATACCACGAGGTACAAAGTTGAGGAATTTTAATGAGGAGAAACAGAATATGTGATGGACTTCAGCAATGAAAAGAGGTAGGGAATTTTGACCTCTATGCTACAGAAATACAATATTTGGCAAGGAAAAACGGCTTTAAGTATCTACAAGGGACTTCTACAGGAAAACAGAGTAAGAAAGCTCATACTGAAGAATCTGAGATTATGAGGGCTTTAATTGAGGACTAAAATCTTAGTTCTGAAAAATGAAGTGGGAAAGTTTAAGAGAACTTTTAGAAAAGTAAAAGTAAAAAGAAAAATGACAAGTAAAAAGAAAGAAAAGTAAAAATTATGCATAAACTACAAAGACAAATTATGCATAGAAAGAACAGAGTGGAAACAGAGATCTTGTGCATTCTGGTAGTGTTTTTGATAAGCTGTATGTGGAAGAACTGACGAAATAGACGAAAGGTTGTAAGTCCCAGAGCAGAGAGTGGGGGATGGGCTGTGAGTTTCGGTACAGGAGAAGACCGAGGACTCTTGACAAGGAAGCACAGGGCTGTGGGAGCAGAGCTCGACTCTCCTATAATGGAAAAATGGGTTTCTACATGAGAGTAACTGATCTTATTCTTTCTACTATTTTAGAAAATTTCCAAAGATAGAGTCTTCTCAATAGAGATGGGTAAACAAAGATATTTTCATCTTTTAAAAGTAATGAAACAGAAAATACATATATGAGGCTTGAGAATAAAAATGTGTTTAAGAAAACCAGTATGAGTTAATTTCTCCTAGTAACATATGCTTACCGTAAATTAAAAATAAAGAACATGTTGTCAGGATAACAGATGCACTGGATTTAATCTCAGTTTCAAAAAATCCCTCAACAACGCACAGCGGCACATACCAATGAACCCAGCTCTTCGGGAGAAAGAGGAAAGAGGGTAGCAAGTTAAAGGCCTGGCTGAGAAATTTGGAAGAGTCTGAACAATTTAAAACAAAATAATAAAAATAATAAATAAATAAATAAATAAATACTTTAATTTAAAATATAAATATGAAGACCAGGGAAGCAGCTCAATGGTAGACTAATCGCTTAGTGGGTATGAGGCATTTCATTCAATCTCTACAACCAGAAAATAATCAAACAAATAAAACTTCCAGCTTTACTTTTCAGGCGGTGCATACATTTAACATTGGTAATTTATGTGATGAAGAACTGTAAATCAGGAAGCTTATAGGGCAGAGATATATAGACTGAATATAAAGAGTAGGAAACTTGTGACAAGATAGGAAGGTGATACACCTTATGTGAAGGATGTTGAACATTAATATGAGAATGAAAGAAAACTAGATAATCAGTGTAAAGAACTGATACTGCTGTGAGAATAATTGCATGAAAGCCAAACTTCCACCATCCTTGGAATATAGTTGTTTAACAATAATGGAAAATTTACATGTGAATTCAGTGGAGATTAAATTATGACTTTTTCATCGACTAAAGCTTTGTCTTAAATTTTTAAAAAATATCTAGGGAAGCATTCATTTTATTAAAATAAAAGTTGCAATAAAATGTATAAGACATTAGGTGGTTTTTATGAAGTACATTATTATTGCTGCCATTTAGCAGTCTGTTATTTGATATTTTTCCAAGTGAAAAATTCAGTTTTGGACTGCATTATTCAGTCCTAAAGGATAATTTACTGGATTGAATGTGGTATTGTGCTGTTCAAACAGAACTTCTTAATGAGCTCGTTTTCATTTTACTTTAGCTTTATAGCTATTGAAAGCATTGATTTTATGGGAGTTTCAAAGTTATTATTCCTGCTGCTGCATTATAAATAGAAATTGCATTAGTCTGAGTCACAGAGCTAACTTTGTTAAATTGGTTAATTGTGATCTAGTATGCACAGCTTGGATTTGAAAATAATGATAATTTGCAAACATGTTATACAAAAAAGAAACCTGCCATTTTAGGACCTAAGAAGATGTGTTCATTATAACACATCTACACAAGATTTATCCTGACATAGAAATGAGTAGTCTTAATAATTAAGTAATTTTTTTCTATGTAAACTATAGATGGATAAATATTTTTGAAATAATATTTGATAAGAGAAATCTAGTAGTTAAGCAAACCTTGGAGGATTATTGAAACAAGAATCTATGGAAAAGGTATTCCACTGTCTAACTGGGATGAGAGTGAGCTGAAAGAATTCATATAATTGGTTGAAAGTTATACTAATTTAGAAAAAGTGAAGTAAGAATAAAAATCATTCCTGACTCAAGTTGAGATTTAAAAAGTTTGACCGTTTGCCATGTCCTTAGAAGATTTTACTTCCATTTTCCATCTCTGTTTATACATATATGTATATATCTATGTGTATTTAGAGTACACTTGGTATATATTTATTAATACACTAAAATTAAATAAGGAATATTTCAGTACAACAGAAAATGTCTAAAATGAAAATGATTTTATGAGTTGATTCCAATTGATGGCACCATCATTTAATTAATATACCTCTAACAATTCACACTTTTATTTGAGTTCAGTCTTTTATACAGTAGAGATAAAATACACATGCTACAAGTGCTTTTGGTAAAGTAACAGTGACATCCACAAAGTAGAAATGTCAGGACTGGGAAGACTGTAAATGAGACGATACCAGTATTAATGATGCAATACGTAATATGTGACTGCTCACTATGTGTCAGTAGTGACAGAAAATGTCTTAAATGTATTTTCTCAAGTGTTACTCCAAACAAATCCACGGTAAGGGTTTTATTTTAGCTTCCACTTTATCTAGTAGGAGTTTGAGCCTTAAAGATTTTGTGTAGTTTATTTGAAGCTTTACTAATTAACAAAAATTGAAGCAAGCATTCAAAATCATACCTGAATCAGTTTGAGGTCTAATAACTTTCACAACTTCTCATATCTATGAGCTGCCTGTTCTCTTTCCATCTTCCATCACTCAATATCTTCTGTTTTAATTTTTGATACCACATGTATTTCATTAACCATAACTTAAGCATAAACATGTTTTTAAAAATGTCATAAATAGAAGTGGCAGAGTCGGAGTCTCATCCAAGCAGACTTAAATGGTAAGTGCTGGGCTGATGGGCCGTGATATTATTAGTTGCAGTTTTTTACACTTAACTGACTTCCTAATGTTCCACAGTTTTCAGTGTTTGGGCTCCTCTGAATCACCTCTCCCTTCTGTTTTCTTGAAAGGAAATATATAACCCCTTTGTGTCATACTTACATCCCTTCTTGCCCATTACAGCCTTGAAAGAGTCGTACTGAACGATTTACACTTGTAAATTTTCTTTGTAAATGTTTTGCATTTAAAATTGTATCTTTAGTACATTGTTAATGATATAAGTTTGTGGTACATAACTACTACGACCCTGGAGCACCGGCACGTTTTCAGTACATGTCTTGTCTTAAACACTTTCACTTTCCCTTCCCCTCGCCCGCCTCTACTCACCCAATCTCAAATCTCCTTCATTAAATACTTCTTGAAAGAACTGAAAGGATAACTATGCAAATGTGTAAAAATTGCTTCAGGCTATAGCTGCTGTACATGACCAGTCCATTACCTGGTTATGATGAATTAGCACACAAGGAGTCCAGAAATTGGAATCATTTTTGGATTCTTACTTTCCCTAACTGGAAATATGTCCAGAATTTGGTCATTTCTTATGCTTTCCCTTGCTAGCATACCACATTCAATCCAGGTAATTATCAACTTTCTTTGGACTAAAGTATTTGCCTCTTCACTCATCTCCTATATTCTACAGCTGTCTTTCTTAAGCAATATATAAAAAATGGTCCTGTTAAATTGATAAATGTGCGCATCGCTTTTCAATTGCTGACACTCCAGTGGCTCCCTATCTTGTGGCCTCTGATTCTGTTCTTCCCACGCCCATGCTGATCTTCCTCTTCGCTCCTTTCACCCCCCAGGCATGATTGGAGCATAGCACGTGCACATAGGGAGCTTTTGCTCTTCGCCTGTTCTTCCCCAAAAAACTTGTCATTGAGCTTTTACTTGCTGCTTGAGTCACTCTACTTGAATATCAACTCATAATATGGCCTTCTACATCTTATTTTTAGCTAATGATTTTTATAACACATATTAACATCTAAAATACTACAGATACACTGTTTTCATATCATCTAATTCTCCTACTAAGATATAACAGAGGTATAATCCAAACTATCCTAAATGAAAATGAATTAATTTGCTCAATAAATGAGAATCATCCAAATCACCAAGGTTCTCTACCTCACTGCGTAGATTGATTGTATTTTTTCTACTGTCATAGTTAATATGTTATCTACTCTTCTTCCTTTTCCTATTAATTTAATGAATTTGTAGGGAGTGTTTCAAACTGGATTTTCCATAAGTGTGGGAAACAGTCTTCCATCATGATTTGTGTTTGTTTACATTTTATGTGTAGTTTACACCATATTTTAAAAATTAAGTTTATTGATACATTTTAAATATACATATGATTATATTCATCATAGAGTACTTGTACATATACATGATATATCTTGATTCTTCTTTTTTTCCATTCATTCTTGAGTTAATTAACCCTTAGTTACTGCAGGTTGATCCGACTCACAATCTCCCAGATGAGTAGACAGTGAAGGCTTAAATAACATAAAACAATTGAAATGATTCAGTGTTCCAGGAGGGTCTCTTACAGCATTTGATATTCTCTGGGTGTAAGCAAAGACTTCTCTGGGTGGCCCGTATTTATTTGGTTTTCAAAGAAGGGGGAGACTCAAGAAAATGCTGGAATCTGAGCAAGATTTGGGAGAATTTTCCCAAGTAGTACATCATGTCAATCAGGAGAACCACCTTATCTGTAGGTTGGTATTTTTGTAGGAGTGTGGAGCCTGCAGCTGCAGTCTCCTCTTAGTTACTGGAGTTGGAGGCAGACATCCTCAGCTGTGGCCTTATCTTGTCCTTTAAGGTGTCACAGCTTCACAGGCCAATACAAGCCTCAGGGTGACCAGTGACTCACAGACGTTCACTTAGTGAGTCCGCTGCCCATCCCCAGACAAGGTGCTTAAGCTTCAGACAACTTACAAGTAAATATGGAAAGCCAATTGGTTAATATTAAATTCTGCTCAAGTCATTTTGTAGTGGTCTCTAACAATTCACATAGCCTTTCTTTAACCCCTTTTCCCCTCCTTATTAACAAAAGCTTTTTTCCATTGTTTCCTTCTTTTTTCTTTCCTTTCCTTCTTTTCGCCCTCCTCCCTGTCTAGTTCTGGAAAACTGGCTTTCCATGTGCCAAAGACTAAAACTAAACACATATCTCTTACCATACACTAAACTAAAATCAAAATGGATCAGAGATATAAATATTAAAACAAAAACACTAAATCTGCTGGGAGAGAGTGTATATAGGACTTTTGCAGATGTAGATATAGGGAAAGATTTAATGAAAAAGCTCCTATTCCACAGGAAATATTACAAAGAATCAACATGTGGAATTTCATCTAATTAAAAGCTTTTGAACAGCAAACATCAACACAGTGAATAAACAACCCACAGAGTAGGAAAATTTCTAGTTAATTGTTCTTCAGATAAAAGACTAATAACTAGAATATATAAAGAACTCAAAAACAATCATACACCACAAATTTAAAGATCCAATTCAAAAAAGGCCACCTGAAATCCATATATACTTCTCAGATGAAGAAGAACAAAAAGCAAATAAATGTATGAAAGAATGTTCAACATCATTGGTCATTAGAGAGATGCAAATTAATGCCACACTGACTTTCTATCTCATTCATAAAGAAAGGCTATTGTCAAGAAATACACTACATTTTTGAGGTTTCACATTTTTTGAAAAAAGTGATGGGCGATGTAATAATAAATTTTGATATTCAAATGAATAATTGCCAATTAGATTATATGAAATAATTCCAATAAATTAGTTTATTTTAAGCCATTAACTATCCAGGTAATCACTGTTAGCTCCATAACATTATATATAATGATTTTGAGTTGGTATAAAAGTAGGATGAATGTCATGGTCCCATTTACACTGAGAAGGACTGTGTATATGAACAGATGAGCATCAGTTTTAGAATTAAATTGGTTTTGAATTGTGCTGTATACAGAAAATAAAAGCACTAGACATTAAATTTTATTTAGTAGTAGTATTTATTGAATAATTGAAAAGAATTTATTTATAACTCGGTGGCACCTCAGTTCATGAACCCAATTCCCTGCACAAGTCTGTTCACAAACCAAAGGATATGAAAACTGAGTAACACTTTCTCCCAAATTCACCGTTGAAGCTAATCATTGAATTTGATTCCATTCTCATCCAACTCAGTTTGTGATGAAAATTGGGGAAACAATCAAGCTCTTGAACCAACATACCACTGTACCACTGCACATCAAAATTATTGTCATAAACCTCTGCCATTTTACCTGGCTATTTACCATTAGCTACATGGCATCCATGGAACACTTGGGACTACTCTAAGCACTTCATATACATTTACACATTTAATCCAAATGACCAACCTCTAACATAGGGATTGTTATTACTTCTGTATTTCTACTAGTATAATTCAGGATCAGAAGGTTACACAGTGCACACAGGAGTTGGAGTTTGAGACTTTTATTCCATAGAATTTGAGCAAATTATTCCAGGAAGAAAACAAATAAGTGAGCTACAATGTTCCTTAAGACATTTTGGGCTTAATGCTTTTCTCTAAATTTTGCATGCGTATGTTCAGTGCCATTACAAGAAACCCCAAAAAACCAAAAGTCATGAATGGAAATAAGATGTCTGGATGCCCTCCAAAGCCTCATGCAGTCATGGGGCAGGTGACTGATTCATGATTCAGCGCAGGGATTATGGGTGTGAGTGCTACACCTGCCCGTGGGGCGGGTGGTTTGCATATGTAAGGGAGGGAAAGACGTTGCCTTCTTCCACTCCTCCCTTTTTGCTATGGTTGCTTTTGCGGTGTTCTGCCACCATGAATGTTTGCCCTCTGCCATGTGTCGCTCTGCCTCAGAGCCAGCCAAGTATGGACTGAAACCTCCACAAACTCTGAACTAAATAAACCTTTCCTTCCTTAATTCTAAGTGTCAGGTGTTTTGTCTCAGCAACAAGAGAAAAGTAACCAAGACAACATGTAACACTCTAGCTGATTCAAGAAAGAGGAATAACACAGAAGGAGAAGAAATAGGTGGAATGTTATTGAGAAAAAGAAATAAATATTTGTTATTGCAGACAATGAATTCATAACTGCAAAATAACAAAGTCCTACAAGAATTAGAACAAGGTAATTTAGCAATATTATTTCAATAAAAGTCAATATACAAAAATCAATTGTACATCATATACAACAGCAAAAAACAAGTGGAAAATAAAATTAGGAATAAAAGCTTCAGACAACTGCAAAGTAAAATCCACAAAACATCAAACATCCACTTAGGTGGTTGAAACTAAGGAGCATTTAAAATCCAAACGTTGGTGATGACATAGAATGATGGAAATGATCTTATATTTCTAGAATTCTAAAATGATGTAACTAATCTGAGGTACTGATTAACTTACCTACTAAATCTAAATATACATATACATAATAAACCTCCAGTTACTAATTAAATGCTTAATACTCCTGAATAATTCTAGAATGCTTCCTTGTCAGAATCATAATTTGCAAACAATTGCCCATGAATTATAATAAAAGTGAAAATATTGTGATTTATTCATACAATATAATTTTGCAGAGCAAAAGAGAAAAAAATCTACTGACAGAGCACGGAGGAGTCTTGTGGAGATTACATTTGGGAAAGAAGTCTCAAATGAGTTTTTAATGTGTGATTTCAACTATATTACATTCAAAAACAATGAAAATAACCTATGAGAGAACTCAGAGGAATGATTAGCCTTGTGAGATTTAGTGTTTTACAGCTCTTTGATGCTGGAAATTCTGTTTTCATCTGGGTGGTAATTTGCACATGTTTATAGCTCTGTAAATATTTTCCAGCTGTGAATTTAATACATGCAAACTTTATTGTTCAAAAGTGATATCACAATAAATATAATTAGGAACTCCAAAGGGGCTATGTGATATTTTCTTTATTTTCCCTGAGTAGCATATCCTTGGCTTATCATCTCATTCTGAGCTACATTTACGTGTAACAGAATACTTATTATTTCATTATAGTCCCAAGTTGATTTTATCAAATAAATGAAGAAAAATGGTTGTTGGACTAAACTAACAAATGAATGTAACACATTTATTAGGAAAATCCTTTTGGGGCCCTTGAACTTTACCCAACCTGTAGGTTCTTGAACATTTTTGATATATAAATGAATCCCTGGGTTCCTCAGTATAATGGCTCAAGAATATGTCATTTTGACTGACTTCCTCTGCAGACTCCAGAGCATGCAAGGTATTTTCTAAAGATATTCCTAAAAGGGGATAAGAGACTTATTTCATAAATATTAAATTATGAGCACACACAGCTCAGTTTGTTTGTATCTTCCCCAAGATGTACCAAAGGAATATATCTACATAATTTTCCTTTAACTCTGAAAAGGTCATGCAATTTTATAGTGCTCCAAAGATTTTAGCTGAAATCTTTAGGACTGTTCACCTGAATAAAATGTATCCAAGTAGAAAAGGAAAATATGTATCATTTCTGTTCCAAATGACTGTATTTTAGAAACCATGGTCAGGAATGTGAGTGAAAGATGTGCAAAACAGAGTTTTCAATATGAAATTATTGATTTTTATTGATGTACTAAAAATTTACTGCTCATTTTTTTCCAGTTGTATTACTGATTTTCTTGGTAAATTCTTCTCCCTCTCTTTCCTACATTTTCTTTGTTCATAAAGTAGTTGTTTCTGGATTGCTTTAGTATAAAGTGATACCAAGTCCACAGCTATAGCAAAAACAGTAGACTACGCGTCAACTGACAGTAACATAAACTAGAGTCTCTCCTTCCCTTGAGATTTGGTGATACGCTGCAAGAATTTATTTTTTATATATGAAACTATCATCAGACTACTAAATAAGGACATCAAAGAAGGTTAGTTTTCAAATATTGCATCCCTACAATATGACATGAGGATAACAGAATGGAGTTTGAAGAATTTAGATGAAGAATTTTCCAGGTGTCTTTTTCATCTTCTGCTCCTGTAGATCATGAAATTAAGTCTATGAGAAAAATTTCATAAACTTCGGAAAGGAATGCTTATTTGGTCACAGGGAATCATTTATCAATCCACTTTGAATTAACATGGTCAAGAGCAAAAATGTATATATTTGTGTCTGCTCAAAAATAGGCAGTTCCTTCCCTCTGAGCAATTTATTTCCCTTTCACAATATCTATTGCACCTTTTTTTTTTTTTTTTTTTTTTTTTTACTCTTTCAGGTTCTTACATTAGGGAAGCAACACAATGTTTACACATGCAGATCTGACATTTCATTTGTGAATAGGGTCTCTAGTCTGATCCATTTAACTTTACAAGCCTCGAGTCTATCTATTTTTTTATAACTAATAATCCATTGTATAAAAACATCACATCTTTTTCCTCTTTAAGTATTTGATCAATCTTGCTTTCTTACATTTGGTAATTGAAGCAATTTCATTGACGATTACAATATGTAATATAACAACCATTATTAGTTCTTATCATCTTGTTTTGTTATGCTGTATCATTGCTATTGTTTTTGTGTTGCTTTGGTCTTAGTTGTTATTTTGTTATTGTGTTTTTCTCCTTAAAATTAAAACAAAACAACACAGGCAGTTAATATCCCAGTCTTAGAAGAGCAGATTATAAATTCTGAAGCAGTCTCAGCTCAAGAAAAAGATTGGAGAGAAGCAGAAGACAAACTAGAGCAGAATCAGAAAACATTGAGTAAAAATGGACAGAGTCTGTGAGAGTCAGCACAGGAACTTGGAAGCCCGAAGGTGGACATCCTTGAACGAGGTAAACAGAGGAAAGGTGGGCCACAAAGGCATGAAGCCTATATAATGCAGAAGAGCTAAGCCAAGCTTTCCAAAAATACAAAGAACACATGGCTGGAAAAGTTTCAAGCTGAAGAAGTATTAGAGAAACATCTGATTTTCCGTGTAAAAGAAAATTAAAGGCTCCAAGAAGAAAGTAGTCATTATAAAAGTGAACCTGAAATTCTGGGAGAGAAATTTAATGAGTTGAAAGATAAAAATAAAAATGGAAAAGAAAAAATAATGATTATGGCAGTGAAAAATTCAGAAAACATGCTTGGGCTGGGGATATAGCTCAGCGGCAATAGCGCATGCCTGGCAAGGGAAGAGGTACTCAGTTTGATTCCTGGTATATAAAAAGCGAAAAAAAAAAAAAAACAGAAGACATGTTTTTATCGACTGAATCTAGGTAAAGTATTCTGAAGTGAGAGAATGGTTAAAAGGATAAAGAGAAAAACTGAGAGAGAAGTTTTCTCTAATGAATGAAAGTTGAAAATTGAAGATCATATTTGTAACAGGGAATGAGATCAACTCATAACGAAAGGATCATGTCAAATTTACATACACAGTTTAAAAAATTAGAAAAATAGTGATTAATCTCTCATAGGAGATAAGTATGTGTAGGTGGGCTCAGTTAATATTTGATAACTGTTGAAAAAATATATAAAATTAACTATTAGCAGGAAAGTTAGTTAATAAAAAGTCATTAGATTATAAACGTTTTATTTAAAAATACATGGGAAATTATAACCAAAAAGTAAAAGCAGGAAACAATGAAAGTAATTTTAGATTATTTGAAGTGAAGTTGTGTGTTTAGTGTGGGACAGGGATGGTGCCTATTGCTCTTTCTTAAAAAATCTTTAATATGATATGACCTTCTATGGACAATTTGACACACATTATTTGTTAAAGTGAAATTGTACTAAGAAAACTCAGAATAATCATTAAATTTTTACATAAAAATAACCTGTGAAATAGTTCTACCCAATATAGAAACAAACTCTGAGAGCTAGAAGGAAATAAAATACACAATATATTAGACAAGCACTAATAATAAACCTCCAGGGAAAAAAATTGCATGATACAGTAAGATACATCCAATGAGAAAAAGTAAATATTTTTCATAATAGGCAGATTAAATATTTTTCAAATGTTAATTTTTCCTTGCAGATCGCATAAAATAAGGTCATAGCAATAAATACCTATAGCTTCTATAGGGGAAACTTGGCAAATAATATTGATACTTAGACAAATAAATATGTGTAATATTAAGCAAATATATATCTATCTTTACCATGTATGTATCATGTAGTGGTAGCTTACTCCTTAATCAGCCTCTTAAAAGTTAAAATGAACAATGCAGAAATATGTAGGAAAAAATAGGAATTTAATCACAATCCTTATGACCAATTAGTGCATCTTAAACAAATGCCTTAAAAATGATTGAATTTACTGTACTTGGTTAGTACAAATTAGCTACCTGAAAAAGAGCAAAACTGCAGTTCAAATTTAATTTTGAAAACAGAAGATATTGCAAATAATTAAATATGTAGGTTTTTTCATACATTATGAGGAATTCAACGTTGACCAAATAGCAGTCCTTTTGTCCACAGGTAACCTCCTGGACAAAGAAGAACCAGCACAAAGAACTAGCTGTATTTTGAGGTGCTGGAACTTAGCAAGAGGAGGGTGGAACCTCGTAAGACTTGGAGATTTGGGACGGCAGCACAGAGAGAACAAGGCGGATAAACCCGGTGGGGCGAGCTCCTCTTTGCAGAAGAAAGTGTAAAGGGAGAAGTCCTAGCACATTCCACCAGAGAGGATACCAGCAAGCCTATCTTTGGAAAGCTGCGCTGTGAATATAAGTTTTTAGCCCAGTTGGGGAGAAAACTGGAGCCTGGCACAGTAGGTTTGCTTTGAAGAAGGGGCTCACATTTTCTACCGAGATGTCAAGCTGCTGTTTCCCATTCTGAGAAGGAAATTCGTACTCCCCTATTCATTACTCATGCCCCTATATCTTCACACCTGGCCCTCCCAGGCACTCCACATTCTGATAGAATGACTGCAGTCTTATAAACCACAGCTCAACTCAGCAGAGCAGCGGTGCTCACACCACCAAAGCCCAGGGGGCACTGTGCACTAGCCGACAGAGGCAGTTCACCTCAGAAGCAGGAGTGCTGTTCTGAAGATCCGGGAGACTGGCATCTGGGCTCCGGGACCCAGCCTGTAAGCTTCACGTGGGTCCGTTGCAATACAAGGAGTGAAGACAGATACCCTGGTTTCCCACTCCCTGTTCAACTGCAGCTGCCCATTTTGGTCTCAAACCACCTTCCAGGCACTTGTGAGCCTGAAACACTGCTGTGACTTTGTGTGTGTGTTGTGGTTTCCCATCATCCCCTTCCTGCATCCAGCCCACTGTGTGGCTGGGTCACTGCTGGGACTGGGGACAGACGCTGTAGACTGCCTACTCCTGTAGGAAGTCTACCCTACTCCTGTAGGATGCTGTAGACTTCCTACTCCTGTACCAAAGACCCTCTCCTCAGCACGGCTTGCCACAGCAGTACCTCAGGAAACACTGCAATCCTTGTGATGCCCAGAGTATTCTGGGTTGGCAATACTAAAAATATTTAGTTGGGAAAATGCATTTAATTTTGTTCCGTGCTCTTAACGTCTGTGACTTTGTATTTAGCTGTAAAAGGATTGTATTTTTGAATAAAGGAGTTTTCAAGACTATGATTTCCTCCACTAAAGAATAGTTTGCTGAGTAGTATTCACCAAGAATTTTGACTGATCTAATTAAAGTGACAATAGTCCGGTCACACTCCTCAAATGGTTCTCTATTTGCTTCTCAGGTAGCTTCCTTTGCGATGCAGCAGGCCTTGGCCGGGTCTGAGGTGAGGGAAATTGAATTCATTGTGAGAGTGACGACAGATTATCTTCTGCAAGAATTGCTGAACACAATGGGTCAGAGGAGAGGAGCAGAAACAGAAGAAGGAAATGACATAGAAATGAAGAAATGAAATTGCATGTTTAAAAATCAAAGCAAGAGAAGAAATTGGGAAAACTGAATAAAAAGGTAACATAAAACTGTCGGTATAGATATTTCCTTGTCCTTGGAGGTTATTACTTTCTCATTTCTTTTATGCTTATTTGTGGCCCACCCCAGCCTTTAAGAACTGCTAACATATTTAGCAAAAGCAACACGTGAAAAATTACAGGGCACTTTTAGCTCTGAAATAATGGATTCCCATCAATAAGGAACCACTATTCTTTGAAAAAACAGTTTAAAGCACTTAATATAGGTTAAAAGTTCAGCCTGACCTAGTTTTGATTTATTCAAAGATGAGATTCATTTAGTATTAGATAAGCACTTTCCTATCTTCCCATGGTATATTTTACCAATACCAAAAATTGGAAAGTGATGTTAATAGTTTTTGACATTTCAGTGTTTTTCATGCATTAATGATTTTGTTCAGTCCAGCTCTGGATAAAATCATCTCAGGCATATATAATATAAAATAGATTTCAAGTGATATTTGGATTTAGTACAAAGTAATATCACTGTGTTAGGATTGTCCAAATGATTAATATGTACGTGCATAGTGTCTTTAAGGTGCATTGTAAAATGGGCATATTCACTACTCTTGATTTTACTACCAAATGCTTTATGAATAGTCTAAGATTCTTTTGACAAAAACTCAAATCTGATTTGATTTTTGTAAATATACTGTGCTATAAATATTATAGGTAGAATTATATTTATAATATACATCAGGTGACTAAAATTTGGAAAAGACAAAACAAAATTCTGATGTGCTGTATTATTCAATAATTTAGCAAGGATTTGAGGCTACCTTTCTGACTAAAAGTCCTGTGCCATGTGATTCTCAACGAAGAAACCAAAAGCAGTTGGTGAAAACATAGATTCCTCAGCAAATAACGCTGGCAAACCGGATATACACCTCAAAGGGTTAAAGGTAGATCATTTTCTCTCACCCTGTACAAAAGCCAACTCAAAATGTACCAAATGCCCTGTGTGAAACCTGGAACTGGGTACCTGCTAGAAGAAAACTGAGGGGAAACATTTCAATATATTGGTGTAGGTAACAATTTCAGGAATAAGACTCCAATAACTCAGAAAATAATAGCAAGAATTGCCAAATGAGGTTACACCAGTTTGAAGAAAGATTCTGCATAGGTAAGGAAATAATCCACAGAGTAAAGAGACAGCCTAAAGAATAAAAGTGTTGTCAGTTATTCATCTGATAGGATTAATATCCAGAATACCAAAAGAGCAAACATGTTAGCACCAAACAAGTATTCCAACCAGTAAATGACAAAATGAGATGAACAGACACTTTCCTAACGAAGTGCAAATGGCCAATAAATAGAGGGGGAGATGCCGAACACCTTTAGTCATTAGGCAGATCTAAATCAAAATCACACTGAAATTCTATCTCACCCAGGTCAGAATAGTTGCTATCAAGGAAAGACAAAAAGTAATAAAAAAACAGCAAATTCTCTCAAGAATGCAGGGAGGAAGGAAATTCTTTTTTCCATTTTGTTTTTAATTTTAAAGAGAAGAAATAAAAATAACAAGAAGAATTTCCAACAGGTTAGTAGGAGAGTTCCAATCATTAATACATTGTGTATCATACTCTGAAAAAGGGAACTCTTACACAGTGCTTGTAACAATGTAAATTAGTACAGCCCCAATGGAAATCAATATGGATGACCCATAAGAAAATCTAACAATAGAACTGTCCTGTGATGCAGCGACATCATTCCTGGGTGCAGAGCCAAAGGAATTAAAGCAAGCATACTGCACAGATATCGGGGTACCCATGTATATTGCAGTGCAAGTCCTAACACCCCAGCTATGGCATAGTTTAGGTGCTCATCAGTAGATAAATAAAACATGACAGAAATTCACAGACTATTATTTGGGCATAAATAAGAACAAAATCATTTCATTTACTGGAAATGTATGAAACTCGACAATATGATAGATAATAAGCCAGACACCAAAAGACGTGTATGACATTTGCTTGCTTGTGGAATCTAAAAACTCACTAAGTAACTAAGTAAATAACTAACTAACTAAAAGATGACAAGGAAGCAAAAAGCAGACTAATAGTAGTCTGCTACTAGTAAGAAGTAGAAGTCAGACTAGTAGAAGTAGACTAGTAGGGGACAGAAAAGGGGCAAAGGAGTAGGAGAGGTAGTAGGTGCAGGAAGGCTGGATACAATCCAAGTACATGAACTGCCTCTGTGAAAAGTTTACAATGAAACCCATTATTATTTGGTACAATTCACATGTCCTGATAAAAGAGATAACACATGTGAAAGCAAAGAAAAGGAAATAAAAATGAGCACATATCTAAATATCTGGAAAAGTTAAAGAAAATATACGAGTTAAGGACCTACACAGGCTCATACATTAATCCTGCAGGGGTGAAAGTGATGGCAATGGCATTATGACTGACATGAATGTGCCCATCCTGACACCGACCTGACCTCTTCTCGTATTAGCCTTTATGGTTAATGATGGGATAGTAACCATATATGCTGATCTCATTTTCACAGCACTAACAAGGGAGCCTACTGGGTAGAAAGCAGTTCTCAATAATTGACTACATTTTAGTGAGTGGTCTAAGCGCCATTTCTACCTTATTTATTTAATCCTGAAAAATATGGAAAGAAACCAAAAGAAAGAGAGAAACACACAATAACAACAAAAATACCACAATGACCTTTGGAAGTGAGAAAAATGTATCCTGTGTCTTGCACATTAAGCAGCTTGATGGCAGTGGGAGGGAAGCACGAGGAGAGAGGGTCAACGATCTTGCTCAAGCACCAGCTTTTGTTCCTCCAATAGCAGAGGCAGAATATGCTTTTGGAGTGATGAAGAGTGATCCAGATTTGGAAAACCCTGGAGCAGATATTACACAAAACAGAATAGATTATTTATTTGAGAAACGAAAAACGTATTAAGTATGGCCTGAGAGTGAGCTTTGGGATTAATTATGAGGGGAAAAAAATAGTATCAATAAAGGCAGAGATTTCAGGAACTTTTGAGACATGGTAAGAGATTTGAGATTTAACTAAAGGACCAGAGACATTTGTTGTTGTTGTTGTTTGTTTTTGCAAGTTTTAAATGGAGAAATAACAAATAAATTTGGAGCTTTGGTAAAGAAAATGAGAGGTCTCTTGTGGATATACTGATGTTAAAATGTGGTGGGACATTTAGGGAGAAGTCTGTGAGAAATTTAGAAACATAATCCTCCTTAAGAGAAAAATAAAGTCTATCTAAGTGGATTTTGCCAAATATTTCCTGTGTCTTTTAGGTGGCCCCTACCAACTTTTGAAGCCAAAAGATGCAGCCAGCAGCAAGCTGACACTCACGCAGTACTCAGTTCTTGCTAACATCCAGCAGACAGTGATGGATATCCGATGGGAAGCATATCAACCAAACGCAGTTTCCCCCCGGACAAATTAGGAATGCGGGACACGTTTTCATTAAGGTTTCCTGAGATGTAAACCTGGTGGAACTACCTTAACTGTCAATGCATTGACAGGCATTTTTGCCAAAATGAAACAACAACTGGAGTGCACAAAGTGGTGTAGACCCTTGCTGAAATCAATAAACCAACTAATCGGTCACTGAACCCAGCAAAGTACTAAGAATGTTTCCATTTTGAAGAGCTAATTATTTTTTTCTATACTTACCCTCATTTGAATTGTTTTGGTGTGACTTAATCCTAACATGCTGGCAAATATGAGTCATTCTCAGGTTTAGCAGCCAGATGCTTTTCAAGGAAAGAGGGGTATACATTTGAGAAGCACATCAATAAAAATGTGAACTAAAATAATCTTGAGCAGTCTTCACATGGCATGATGAACTTCCAAATGCAAAATATGTATCATATCACTTACAGGGAAGCTAAGGTAGTAATATTTTATTTTTGAAAGGGAAAATACACTTTAAAAGGTATTATATATTAATATATCATTAATATATATATTAATAAATAGAAGAAAAGCATGTGGGATAATTTTTGATAAAGTTTGAAGCACAGGCATAGTCAAGCAAAAACAATTCATTGAACAGGAAGTGAGTGAAGAAATCATACAGAACAATTAAAGACAAATTCCAAGTTTAGATATAAAGTTTGAGTTTAAAGGGAAATACAGTACACATCTATTAAAAATGTTGTCATACAATATACTAAACCATGCAACTGATAGTTTTTTACTATTATCAAATTAGAAGTACTCTGATAGAAATTCAAAGCATGTTTGGTTTATGTATAGTAAGCTGATAATGCTCAAATAGGTGTTGATTAGTCATATTTAATCCAAAGTACATTTACTATTTTTCTAAGTGTTTTTAAGCAGTACGTGAGATTAGAGCCCCTCTACAAAGTAAAATGTCCTCTTAAAAATGGCATCATGGCTTCTATAAAACTGACAACTATATTCATTCTATATGCTTTTTTCATGATTAACCTTAAGAATTTATTGGAAAATTAGAGTAAAATAAGATTCCACTATATAAAGGTATTCTTATTTTCTTGATATCTTTACATATACATATACATATACATATACATATATATGTGTGTGTGTGTGTGTGTGTGTGTATATATATATATATATATATAGTTTCATGATAATAACATTATTTAGTTTAATTTATTTTTGAGGGAAACTACAAAATCTGATACCAAAAATACCTCTTTTCCTTTCGGTTTCTTCCTGAGTGATACAGTGTTTGGTTTCTCACCTTTACTATACTCACCCTTCCCAGATGTCAGTATTTTGGTGTGTGATGGCATCCATCGGTGCTTTTCGATCCCGCACATTACAATTACCCAGATTGCTCTTTTATTCATACCCACCTGGTCCAATCATTACAATCATTTTTCTGTGACATAGACTCCAGAACATCTGTTTTTCTCATACCTGTGTCATTAAGATAATACACACAATTGAAAAGAGTCTAGATTTTAGTTCAAAGTTTAAATAGTGATGAAACGTGGTAGCCAGAAATAAATTAGTTCTCAACATGGCAAAATTGGCCATTGTCTTTGCCTTTTGCATGCTTAAAAAGCCGGCAGTTTTATAGGGCTTATCAGGACTGGCAGTTAGTGTGATAGTGTGTGCAACAAGTAACATCTGGTCAAGGGAGGATAATAACTGTGTGGAGCAAAATAAAACTGTACGAATTATAACGGGAGTTGAATAAAGTAATGTGAACCTGATCACAATTATTATACTCTTATTCCTTTTGATTTTATGTAATATTTATTGTTGACTCAATTGCATTTAATGCTTACACTTATGTACGCAATACTGAAAAATAAATTCCCACTTTCCCCATGGCTGGTGCTTTTGAGGAGGAAAAGACGTGAAAAGGAAAATTTTTGAGCTGCTCACTTTCCATTTAACCCCCAGAACTGTGCCCGAGGGGCCCTCGGTTCTTTACCAGGCAGCCGTGAGCAGGTGGTGTGACATCCACCGCTCAGGACCCTTGATTTTGGTCCTTGCCATTCACTCTTACGTATCCTCAGAGCTCGGCCAAACAAAATCATCTCATTTATCCAGTGACAGTGTGATATTGAGCTGCTTTCGATCTGAGCACCCTTCTGTAAGATTCTCAGTCTTACAAAAAGAGTAACTTTATGCCATGTATATGAGCATGTGTGTGTGTGACCCACATTGTCAGTTTTATTTACATTCTTGATGAAAGTATAACATGTTACTTGGGTGTAAGGTTTACTTTTAACTTAAAGATTAAACACAAAACCCAATAATATAGAATTTCAAAACAAGAACAAATTTGACAGTGAGTCTGTACTCAGACACAATATATATGTAATACACACACTTTTAGAAAAGGGTAGATCACAGTGCACTTAAATCTTAGAGTTAAATACAATGTACTGTGTATTAAGATTGTCTATAATTGCGCGGTAGATTCAGAGAAATGTTGGGTGGTGTCTCTCTTGGCCAGGTGAGATGGAATGAACAGCAATTATCTGCAAAAGCTTTTTCAGGTATCTAAATGCTATGGATATTTGTCTCTCAAATAGCAGTATTTCTTTAGTATATAATTTTCTTCCTACTTATGCTGATAATATTTTTTTTTATTTAACAACACCTCTGTGGCTTCCACAAATGCAATGTTTACAAACATTAACATACAGAATAATCGGCTTGTTACGTACAGTACAAAACCTTATTTTTAGGTGTTAAATCAGTTTGAGATTTTTGTAAAGTATCTACCAAGACATATGTAAAAGCATCCTGTTTCATTTGCGAAAGATAGAAAGTAATCACTATTTATGTATTTCTTATAGGTTTCTCTTACAAATTTCCAACATACTACTAACTTAATTAAACAGTTGCCCAATTGTGTATTTTCCATTTTCATATTTTTACTTCATAAGCTTTTGCCAAGGTTAAGTGCATAGTTATCAAATATTTATCAGTCTACTTCTCTCACTATATTAATGACCAGCAGTTTTACACAAATGCCAAATAGTTGTCTGAACAAATAAACATGTGGCATGCAAAATAATTAGCAATTCTTAGATTATTATATATCAGTCAGTCTTATAAGAGCATGGCTCATTATTAAAACATTTTTTAAGATCTAACTGCTTAAATATAAACATATGAAGGTTCATCTTTCTACATCTAACCAAATTTAGTTTAAAGTCTTTTTGACATGCAAGGATTTTTGAATGATTTTCTAAATGTCAAATGTGTATAGATACATTTATATGGTAAATTCTCCATCAAGTTAAATCAATTTTTACAATTGGAGGAAAAGAAAGAAATATAAAAGAGTATAAAAATAGCAATAGTTTTTCTAAAAATAGTAAAAATATATAGGAAATACCAATTTATTCTAATTTTAGCAATTATAAATACATATTAAATATTTTTTCTAATAAGATGTTAAAGTTATGTTTTTTTTTATTTTAGAAACATAAAAGTACAAAAACATATTGACAAACACACCCATTATCATAGAAAATAGTACAATCACAACTAATCTATAGACAAGGTGATATGGTCTCAACAGTAGTTGTTGCTTTATCCATTGATATCTTCGAATTGTAGATGTATGGACCCATATACAAACATGCAAATTTAGTCAGACAGTTGATCCTCTCAACAACAGAAAAAAAAAAACCACAAGAACCAAAAATCCAAAGACAAGAAAGAAAACAGGCATACATCAACAACAGCAACAACATCAACAACAACAACAACAGAAAAAAACACCCCTTGTTGCTGCTTTACATATTGATATCTTCGAAGTGTGTGTTCAGGCTAACACATACAGATATACACTATTAATCTAATATCCTGTCATCGATTATTGCTTAGCATTAAGTGATATAATACAATAGTAGAACCATGTTAGCCCTCCTGCACATATGTATATTCATATATATTC